>JAODAL010028071.1:0-53933 GCA_025379985.1 Phyllomedusa bahiana | reverse complement strand
TAAAAAAAAAATTACGTTTTAGTGTTTTTTAAAATTTAAAGAACTGATGGGTTTTAAGTTTGCCTATGGAAAAATAGTAAATATGTGATCACGGGTCACTCTCTGTTCTCTTGCGAGATTCCCATTTTTTTGGAGACTATTTGACTCCTCCATGTGTAACTCTAACCCCCTAAATTTGCAGTATCATAGATGCATGATATCGCAGCTACCCATGTGAAATATCATGCCGCCCCATAGGGATAAATTAGGCACAGCAGTATACGATAGAGTGTATGTGATTAAGGCGTCAGTTTTGTCTCCTTAGAGCCTTGGCCCAGATGTAATATTTAGTTGTGCATTAGTCATTCAGGTTTTCCTATGGATTGCAGTCAATGTCACTCCACTGTGGTCAGTGAGTTCAGTGATTATCATGTCATTCTTCCCAAATCTGTTTGCAGATGGCGACTTTTCTGTCGAGGCCTCAGCTGAACAAATTGTACAGACAACAACATTCATACATGAGCACCACTGTCCTGAACTGCAGGACTCTCCGGAGTTCCCTCACAATCTGTGGAATGAGTGATTACAACATTTTTTGGACAGCCGTCCCCTCTCCACTTCTCTGGATGTTTACTGAGCCGCGCTGAGTATGCGGGAAATTGGTGAATTATTCTCATGTGGTTATTACTAAGACATATTTGTGGGCTTTAGTGAAAGGATTTTCTTTGTGTTGATCTGGGTAACGCTGGATGCGGGAGGAGCAGAATGTGGTGATTTTTGCAGCAGAAGGAAAACAAAATTATACATTTGAGACGCCGTCTCAGGGTCAAATGTGTAATGATAGAAAGGATCATTACAGCACAGAGTATGCGGTCACAGACTGAGAGGTACGTAGTGGAAGGAGCAAAGTGTCCAGCAGCACTAAGGGCGACATGCATGAACAGTGGCGCTGACAGGCCAGTTCTAAATCCCTTTAAGGCCATGTTCACACGGCTTATTACCGGCGTAATTGCGGGGACAGATTTCGCCCGCAATTACGCCGTGTGCCGGGCAGCGAGGGGGGGGGGGGCGGCAGCACGCCAGCCCCATAGATATTCATTATTCACGGTGCGTATCCCGCCGGGATAATGTGCAATTCACTTTCTCCCCCATTGCTGTATTTAGCGAGCGGGGAGAAGAGATGGAATCCATAGTTCTCTATGAGAACTGTGGATTACCGTAATGACTGGGACGGATTTGCGGCATATGTTGCGGAGTACGGCGCGGAATACGGGACCAAATCCGTCCCAAAATAAGCCGTGTGAACATGGCCTAAGGCAGTGTAGAATGCGCCAGAATGCATGAAGCTGTTCTTCTGCAGCTCATACATACAGGGCAGTGTAGAGCCAATACCACAAATCTGGTTCAGGCACCACCTTTTCCCCGGTCTGGCTGTTCTTCTGGCAGGTTTATACATACAGGGCAGTGTAGAGCCAATACCACAAGTCTGGTTTTAGGCACCACCTTTACCTGGTCTGCTGTTCTTCTGCAGGTCATACATATAGGGCAGTGTAGTACCAAACAACAAGTCTGGCTCAGGCACCACCTTTACCCTGGTTTGGCTGTTCTCTGCAGGGTCCCAAATACATATTTGGGCAGTTTAGTACCAATACCACAATCTGGCTCAGGCCACCACCTTTACCTGTTTTTGGCTGTTCTTCTGCAGGACTATAATTTTCAGGACAGTCTAGTGCCAATACCACAAGTCTGGCTCAGGCACACCTTTACCCTGGTCTGGCTGTTCTTCTGCAGGTCATTACATACAGGCAGTGTTTGAGCCCAATACCACAAGTCTGGCTCAGGCACCACCTTTACCCTGGTCTGGCTGTTCTTCTGCAGGTCATACATACAGGGCAGTGTAGAGCCCAATACCACAAGTCTGGCTTCGGCACCACCCCTTTTCCTGGTCTTGGGTGTTCTTCTGCAGGTCATACATACAGGGCCCGTGTAGAAACCAATACCCCAAGTCTGGCTCAGGCACCACCTTTACCCTGGTCTGGCTGTTTTTTCTGCAGGTCATACATACAGGGCAGTGTAGGGGCCAATACCACAAGTCTGGCTCAGGCACCACCTTTACCCTGGTCTGGCTGTTCTTCTGCAGGTCATACATACAGGTGCAGTGTAGAGCCAATACCACAAGTCTGGTCAGGCCCCCACCTTCACCTGGTCTGGCTGTTCTTCTGCAGGTCATTACTTTACAGGGCAGTGTAGACCCAAAAATTTACCACAAGTCTGGCTCAGGCACCACCTTTACCCCGGGTCTGGGTTTCTAAACTGTTCTGTGTCTAGATTTGGTGTCAAAGAATCATAAATGTGTCTACGTCTATGAATTTGGTGCGACGCCCCCAGAACGCCCCAAATCTTTGCCGCATTAAAAAAGTCTTTGCCGCATTACAAAGGCACTTATCACGCTAAAGTTTGGAGTGCGCCTGTTCATACATTCTTTTTGGCTAAAAGTACCCAGAAATCGGGTGCAGCCCTATTCATACGCGTCGCTCTTTGTGCTGCTGGGAAATTGCTCCTTCTACTACGTCAATCTCAGTCTGTGACCTCCCATAAAATTAGCACTCTTCTACTGAAACACTTTGGGCGACATACAAGACGGGGTCGCCGTTTTAGGTGTTTAATAGCTGTAATAGCCTTTTTTTGCTGTGTGATAGCGCCGTGCTGCAATTGTAATGCGCCAAGATTCGGGCGTTCACCATTCATGAATTAACAATTAAGATCTTTGAGACAAAGTTGCACGAACAGTTAGGGAAAGATTACACGGCATGTTGGGTCCGTGTGAATATAAGTTCTTAATTGCATGTTTGAGTCCGACTCTAGACGAACCCAAACACGCATTTAACAATGAGCAGTGTGATTTTACATGCTCGCAATGTAAAATACGCATTCAGATGAGTGATCACCGATGCGTGTTTAATTGCGTCTTTTGGATCCATTCAAAAAATTGACATGTCAAATCTTGATCTGAAAGACGCAGCAGGAGCCCTATTTAAAACTATAGGGTGCGATCTTGCTGCATCCTACACGCATCCAAACATGCAGCTGCGTGTTGGATACGTGTTGAATCCGTTTTGGATCTGATAAACGTAGCATTTTTGGATGCAATTTTTGGATCCAGAATTGATCAAGCTCTTAGAACAGCTAGACCAGGTTAAACGTTCCTCGGCTATGACACTACAAAAATGCTGGTCCATGCCCTTGTCATCTCCCGCCTAGACTACTGCAACATCCTTCTTAGTGGCCTCCCAGCTAGCACCCTCGCTCCCCTCCATATCCATCCTTAACTCTGCTGCCCGTCTTATCCACCTCTCTCCTCGCGACTCCTCTGCCTCTCCCCTCTGCCAATCCCTTCACTGGCTTCCCATTGCCCAGCGAATTCATTTCAAGCTACTAACCATGACCTACAAGGCTCTCCATGACCTCTCCCCTCCATACATCTCTGCCCTAATTTCCAAATATCTCCCCCACGCACTCTCCGCTCCTCACAGGACCTTCTCCTCTGCTCTTCCCCTTATCATCAGCTCCTCACACAAACCGTCTCCAAGACTTCTCCCGTGCTTACACCCACACTCTGGAAACTCACTGCCCAAACAATCAGACTCTCCTCCACTCTCACCAGCTTCAAAAGCAACCTGAAAACCCATTTCTTCAGGCTTGCCTATAACCTTCACTAAACTTGTCACTACTTCCTCCACAGACATGTCTGCCCCCCCACCTCCTGTCTCTTTCCCCCTCCTTGTAGATTGTAAGCCCTCGCGGGTAGGGTCCTCTCTCCCTCTGTTGTGCCAATTGTCATTATCCCTTATCACTGTACTGTTTGACTTATGTAATGTATGTAACCCCCTCGAATGTACAGCGCCTGGAATCAATGGCGCTTTAAAATAAATAATAATAATAATAATAATAATAAAGGTTGTCTACCTGAACCAGACTTGTCGTATTGGCACTGGACTGTGCCTATATGTATGACCTGCAGAAGAACAGCCAGACCAGGGTGAAGGTGGTGCCTGAGCCAGACTTGTGGTATTGGTACTACACTGCCCTGTATGTATGACCTGCAGAAGAACAGCCAGACCAGGGTAAAGGTGGTGCCTGAGCCAGACTTGTGGTATTGGCACTAGATAGCGCCTGTATGTATGAACAGGTCCATACATTCTGGTGCAGTCTACACTACCTTAAAGCTATGTAGAACTGGCCGGTCAACGCCAAAGTTCATACATGTCGCCCAAAGTGTTTCAGGAGAAAATTGTGCTGATCTTGTAGGAGGTCACAGACTGAGAATGACATAGTGGTGACATGTATGTACAGAGCTGCTCCAGTATTCTCGTGTCCTTTCAGCCCAAAGCCTGGCCCTGTTCTCTAGATTTATAATGAGGCGCACTCCAAAATTAGGTGCATTATCCGGCACCCACAGCACTTTGTACTGCGCCTGAGATCGGGGAGTGTTCTGGAGGCGTTGCACCCCAACCGCATGAGTTTACACGTTTATTACGAGAGGACGTCAAAACTGGGCGCATTACTGCTGGAACAGGCAGAGCAAGTTACAAGTGGTTTACCTGAGCCCGAGTTGTCGCTTTGGAGCTAGAAAGTGACTAATCTAGGACCCAGAGTAGAACAGGTTCATACATTCATGCATATTCTACGCCACTAATGCACACGATAAAATTGACCCCTGGACGGCAAAATTCATACATGTCGAACAAAGTGTTTTCAGGAGTAAAATGTGCCGATTTTGTGGGAGGTTACAGAGTTACATAGTAAAAGGGAGTAGTGTTCCCACACACTTAATATTTCAGATGGGAGTGTGCGACTTGTTAGAGGCAGAGACTGAAATTTAATATTGGAAAGAGAAGGGTTCCAGCAAAAACAGAGGTATTTAAAAGCGATGAGTGGGGTTGTTATTTTGCGCATTTCACGGGGACTGGGGGAATTTCATAGGGGGAAAAGCGGGGTGTCCCAGCAGCACAGATATTTGAGCAGATAGAGTGCTGATCTTGTTGTAGTGAACAGAAAGAAATTCAAAAGTGGAAAAGGAGCGGGGTCCCCGCAGCACAGAGTATTTGAGAAGAAAAGTGTGCCGATTTTTGGCGGCACGGGGCTGAGATGTAAAGTCTGTTTTTACGGGCTTTACACTTCTTTTTTTTGACACAATCCAGGTTTGTTGGGGGGGCCCAAATTATCCGGGGTGATAGTTTTTCCCCCCTCATGATCAGATTTCCCAGTTACAGTTTTATTAATACCGCACGGGTGTCTTAGGCTCGGCTCACATCTGCATTGTTCATTTCCATTGCTCTGCTTCAGTATAGCAACAGGACAATGAAAATCACATCAGCGATAGATCTTAACATGATAGACAACAGCGGCGTCCAGTAGACTCTATTGATTTCAGTGGGGTCCACCGGGTCTCCGTCTAGTGTCAGTCTTATTACTAGACAAAGCTGCGCTATTCTGCAGACATTATTGACCGAATCTGTGACTGGGTCTCTAATGTAGATGTGAGCACAGCTTTGTCCCAACCTGCAGTATGAAGTGTGATGGAAGCGGGGTGGCATTGTTCACACTACAATTAGAGGCATAACAAAAGCATATGGAAAGCTAGTTTAAACCGGGTGTTCGCTGACGTATATTCTGGTTTTTAAAATGTGCATTTTAGCCAGCAAAATACATATAAAAAAAAGTTAGTGCAGTGCCCCATTGTGTGCGGCGCAGGGCGTGGCGTGTGTTTTTACCAATGTGCATTCCAAATCTGAGTTATGTAAAAAAAAAAACATTGGTGCCTCTCACCCGTTTACATGCCCCCCACCATATACACATGGGAAATGCAACGAAAGCCACAACACAGTATATGGGCTTAATCCACGTATTAAAAAGTGAGGGTGACCAATATCCATGTAAAAACTTTCCCAAGGCCACATTCCCCTAAGGGGTATTTCACACAGCGTAATTTCGGCGCGCATTTCGCGTAATTTGCCTCAAATTTTTCCCAAAATTGCTATAAATTACCGAACTTACGGTAATCCACAGTTCTCATAGATGATGCTTTGAATAAGGGGAATCTGCTTTGCTGTCCGGGCTGCTTGTCTATTATATGCGCCTATGCACTATGCATATATTTTTAATGAAGACTTAATAATTTTTTGTGCTTTTAACTGCTATATATTGGAATTGCTAGATCGTTTTTTTTTTTCATAGAACTATGGTTTACGCCTCCTTCCGGGGGCTACAATACGATCATTGACCCCGGGGAGATAAGTGTATGCACTTATTCTGGCGCTCACCCCTCGAGTAAGACATTTTATGGGGGGCATTTTTCCCCCCCCCCCCCCCCCCCCCCCCCCCCCCACCCCAAACACCCGGTGTAATTGGGGGTGACTGTATCCCGCAATTACCCGTGTAACATAGCCAAGGTCAACATTAAAAACGGCGCGCCAGACTCTGCCTCTTTTCAGCGGATATCAGCACACCCCGTTCATACTTTTTAAATCTCCAGACCCACCCCCGGGCTTTACATGGCCCTGCGGACTTTGAAAGCGCTCGTTTTTGGGGGGAGGCGGTTGATAAACCTTAGCAAGTTACATATTTGAAAAACTGCATAGGGAAATTTCTGGGCCATTAAACTGGAACATAAACCACTTTAAAAGGGGTATACCTGATCCAGAAATTCACCCTAGCCTAGAATGCGCCTGATTTATGCCCCATTGTAAGCGGTTTCATAAATCGGCGCATTCTATTTTTTATGGCCATAAAATTTTGGGGCATGTAACCCCAAATTTCATGCAGTCCCCCTAAGGGGTTGTTCAAAAAGCCGTTTGGATCCGTTTTGGATCCGTTTTCAGAGGGGTTTTTTGGACCCCAATTTGGGACCCTAAACGGACCAAACCGCATCTAACAATGTGCGTGTGTTTCCTTCCCTTCAATGAAAAAACACCATCGCGTTCAGCATGATCACCGACGGTTTTACCTCCCCCAAACCGCTAAACACACTTCCCCGGCGATTTTTGGGTGAGTTTTTGGATGAGGTTTATGACGAGGTTTTCACCCATAAAAAATTAATAGCCAGGAAACCGTGATGAAAACTGCTACGAAAATGCACCAAAAACTGCACAAAAACGCACCTAAAACCACTCAAGAATGACTGAACACTTTTCACGCTTCCCCAAAGAAGCGCTTAAAAAAACCCTTTTGTGTGTAATCAATTAAAAAACTTGGGCGTTTTGGACGGGATTTTTGGGCGGGGAAAAAGCTCCAAAACACGTCCAAAAACCACGGCAAAATAAGCCGTGTGAACCTGGCCTTACATTTGCATGGTGTGTTTTGGCAGTAAGCATGCATTTTTTTCCATGCTTCATGCATTTATTTTTGTGTGTAGTTTTTTTTTTTTTTTAAATAATGGGGCAGATTTATCCATGCTGTCTAACATTTAGTGAGTGAAAATTTAGGGCTAGGCAGTCTTAGGCTTGATTCACATCTCTGTCACAAGCACCATTCAGAACCTCCGTTGCCTGTTTTGTCTGGAATGCCCCCCAAAAAATAGTTCAGCAAGTTGCGCTATTTTTTCCCACTGAACAATAGATACCACGGCAGAAACCCGATGGACCCATTGTAATCAATAGGATACGTCAGTCGCCACTGGTGTCCCCTTGTAAACGATTTTTTTGTGTTGTTTGCAGCGGAACTCTGACGCAGAGTAACCCGCCTTAGGGCGGGCCCTCAAACTGCCCCTCCAGTGTTGGGGGAAAAACAACTCCCATATCCCACTCTTTTAGATTATATAAATCATGATGGGAGTTTGGGAGTTTCCAACAGCTTTAGGGCCCCTTTGAGGATGCCTCCTTTGGTATGTCACAGGCGTAATTGCGCGCGTACAGTATGTGCTGCAATACGTCGGGTTTTTGGGGGTCGCGCTGATCCAGTAGATAAAGCCCCTTCAGTAAAAGGGAGGTAAAAAAAGCTCCCTTCAGTAAGGGAGGTATTAAAGCTCCCAAGGAGGCAGGGAAAAAAAAGCTCCCCCCCCAGTAAGGCAGTAAATAAAGCTCCCCTCATAAGGCAGGTAAATAAAGCTCCCTCGTAAAGGGAGGTAAATAAAGCCCCCTCAGTAAAGGGAGTAAATAAAACTCCCCCCAGTAAGGCAGGTAAAAAAAGCTCCCCTCATAAGGCAGGGAATAAAGCTCCCCCAGTAAGGATAAATTAAAGTCCCCTCAGGGGCAGGGAAATAAAAGCTCCCCTCAGAAAGGGAATAATAGAAAAGTCCCCTCCCGCAGGTATATAGATATATTCCCCCCCACAGTATATAGATATAGTCCCTTTAGGAGGTATATAGGGTAATTTCCCCCCAGGCAGGTATAAAATATATGTCCCCTCAGAGGTTTAATAGATATAAGTCCTCACAAAAAAAGATATAAGTTTTTTCCCCCATGCAATATAGTTTTAGGCCCCCACAGGGATTTTTTAAAATAGGCCCCCCCAGGGGAAAGGGAAAAAGAAGATATAGGTCCCCACAGGGATTATATTTAAAATTTGGGCCCACAGGCGTATATAAATAGGTATACCCCCAAAAAGGAAACTGAAATAATATTTCCCCTTTTCGCTTTTCGGCCCAAGCGGTTTTCCTCTTTAGGGGTGACACGGCGCCGGACGCACGAGCGATGGGGATCGTACACCGTTGGGCCGCATCCCACAGTACAGGCCGATGGGTCTGCGGGCCGTACAATCCCAGCCTTGGCTAGAAGACCCAACTGGGCCATCTAAAAAGAGCAGTGTGATTTTATACTTTCTTGCAAAAGTAAAACACGCATGGCGTTTAGACGGTTATTGCTGATGCGTCTCATCCGTCTTTCGGATCCTTTTCCCAAAATTACTGCCCCTTCTTGGGCCAAAAGGGCCCGCGGAGCCCTTTAAAAAATTATAGCGTGCGATCCCTGCCCGCATCCAACACGAGCTCCTTTTTGGGTAGTTTGGAACCGTTTTTGGTCCTTTGACGCAAAGTTTTTGGATGCAATTTTTTTGGTCCCAAAACAACCCGAAATCGTATCCAAAAACCTGTGGAAATACCCTTACAATGCACCACATTTTCTAGTGATAATAAATCCGACATGTTTAGACTGTCTAGAAGCTTTCTAGAACACTTCATAAATGTGGTGTAAGGCAGGTACGTCACTTTTTTTGGCAAGGATTACGCCACAATTCAGCAATTGCAGAAGAAATTCCAGTGTGTTAGGGGCATGTGGGGTATACACCAATCAATACAAAATACCCACAAAAGGCTACGGCCACACAGCAGTGACAAAATACCAGTCAGATTTTGATTGGTTTTCAATGGCTTTGCGGGATGGTTCTGTTTGCGGATCCGGGGGTCCCACTAGTCATTGAATAGCGCAGTGTCCGACCGAAACCCGGACGGAAGATTGTGCATGTTCCAAGTTTTTCAAAACACCAGTGGTGTGAAAATCCGCCCCATAGAAAAACCATGCAGTGTAGACTACTGGGCGGATTTCTATTAGTCAATGGGGATGGTTGACAGTCAGTTTTCAGGTGGTAATCAAATCTGAAAAACCAACTGAAAACCCTGCCGTGTGGACGGACCCTAATTGATGCTTTTTTTTTGTCCCAATGGCTCTCCGTTGCAAAATTACACACATAGAACTCACTAAAAAACCAAACTTTTTGGATGTGTTAAGCATACGTTGTTTTTTTAAATTGTTTGTATGGGGGGAGTGGCTGCCCCCATTTTGGTTTTTGCACTCTGCCTATCTGCCCAGGTGTGTAAATCAATGCAGAGTATCTTGTAGCTGGAATTATTTTACCAAGAAGTGTGAAGATCTGAAATGAATTCCTTTTTAGTGCTAGTAGTGTGCTGCTGATATTGGACTGTGTGGCAGAGCGACCATAGGCAGTCGCAGGGTTCTGCCACTAGGTGGCGTACGTGCCACCGAGACCCTGGTCTCGGTGGGGGAAGCCAGGTATTGTCTGTCAGCAGCATTAGGTTGCTGACTCTTGTACCTAGCATGGCTAATGTCCAGCCATTAAGGCAAAGGTCCCCAACTCCTGTCCTCAAGGCCCGCCAACAGGTCATGTTTTCTGGCTTTCCTTAGCAGTGCACAGGTGAAGTCATTATTGTCAGTGCATTCTGTGGGATATCCTGAAAACATGACCTGTTGGTGGGCCTTGAGGACTGGAGTTGGGGAACACTTCATTAAGGGCTGGCCTTCCCGGAACAACTGCAGATGGGTGGGTGGTTGTTCCCACGTTCCAGGTCTCTGTGTTCCAGCCCAGGTATTGGGTGCTTCTCTGGAGACCTATTAAAGGCCTCCTACTCCAGGAGGGGGGGTGGTCTGCTATTGCAAGTGGAGCCAAGGTGAAAGGGTCTGGCCCCCAGAGGCTTGAGGAAGCCAGAACCAGTGGAGACTGGTGAAGTGTTTCTGGTGGTGCTGGATGGTAGATCCAGGCCACAGGTTAGAGAGGCAAATATGTGTTTAGTTAGTGGCTAGACGGCCAAGGATTTTGTTTATGTTTTGGTTGTATGCCATGCTGTAAACCTGCTCTGGAATAAACAGGTGGAGTGTTAAGAAGCCTTTGTCGTGTGCGTATGTTGGAGGGCCAGTACGTTTTACCAAAAGACGGCGATCCCGAAGCTAAGTACCTCCAGGACGGCCCAAGATGGCGTCCGAGTGCTAAGCGACTGCTTACAACTGTGTTGGTATTTTACTCCCACACCAACGTGCACCTATGGTCATCTAAAAATAATTTTAAAAAACTTTGTTGCGAATAACACCAATCAGAGCTCAGCTTTCATTTTATATAGTGCTCTGAAAAAAGAGACTGAGCTCTGATTAGATGCCATGGTCAAAAAAGACTGTAAGGGCCCATCCCCACGGCAAAGAGCAAATACCGGTCGGATTAGCCACGCGGCCGCAGGGGAAAAAAGCCCTCCCCCCTTTGCATAGATTTGTTCATATTCCACCCGAAAACCGGACGGAAGAATGAACATGTTCTATGTTTTTCGGACCGCCGGCGGTCTAACAAACTATCCGACAGATTTTCCATAGAAGTCAATGTTAAAAGTTGTCACCTGGTTTACAGACGGTTTTCAAAACCAAAAAACCATCTGTAAAACCGGGTGAAAACCCGTGGCGTGGGGACAAGCCCTAAGGAAATGTTAATACGTTGTTTGTTAAATATTTTTGGGGGGTATATTTTACGCACCAAAAAACGGACCCCAAAACATATTTAACAATGTTCAAGTGTGATTGCATTGAATTCAGTGTATGAACGACGATGCGTGTTTTACATATGTTTTGGCATTGCGTGAAACGCATGCATTCAAAGAATTGACATGTCAATTCTTGATCTGTTTAATGCATTGAAAAGCCCATAGAAGCAATAGGGATGCGTTTTTTGCAGTCCAGAAAACATATCCAAAAACTTAACACACTTTGTTGTTTATTTTTGGATGCGTTTAGCACAATATGTTTTACGTATTGCAAAAACGTATCCGAGATGCGGTGTGGACACGGTCTAAGACAGTTTTCATTAACGAGGCCCATTGACTTAACCCACACCAAAATCTGCATCTTTCGGATCAAGAATGGACATGACAATTCTTTGAATGGATCTGAAAGATGCAGCGAGACACACGTCAATGATCACTCGTCTGAACGCCGATGCGTATTTTATATTGAAAGCAATGTAAATCACACTGCACATTATTAGATGCGGGTTTGGGTCAGATCCAAACACCCATCTGAAGGACGTCGTGTGAACATCCCTTTATTTTTATAAAAGTTTTAATGAAGTCTCCTCAGAGTCTTCAGCACATTCGCATTTGTCTCTCCCCCACCCCTCCAGCTTGCAGCCATTGACATCCAGATGAGGCAGCGCCCCCTCCCCACACATGCGGCTCTGTCAAGGATGTGACAGCCAGCGGTGAGCGTCTGCTTTTTGCAGCCTCCAATTGAACGCAGCTCATTGTACCCGACTTCTAAATGCTTGACCTGCTGAATGGAGGATCTCATTACCATCAGCCAAATGAGGAGACTTAGGCCTCGTTCACACGGTTTATTTCTGGCACGGATTTCAGCTGTATTGCGCGCTGTACTGCACTCCAATATGGCTGAAATCCGTGCCCAGTCATTACGGTAATCCGCAGTTCTCATAGAGAACTATGGATTCCGTCTCTCCTCCTCGCTCGGCGAATACGGCGAGGGGGGAGAAAGTGACTGTCACATTATCCCAAACAGGATACGCACCGTGGATAATGCAGGTCTATGGGGCCGGCGAGCAGACGGCCCCCCGCTGCACGGAGCCGGCGTAATTGCGGGGCGGAATCCATCCCCGCAATTACGCCGGCAATAAGCCGTGTGAACCAGGCCTTATTCAGATACCGGAGAATGAAACTATCCCCTCCTCCATCCACTGCTTACTCAGATGCTACCTGCAGTCCTGTGTAACACCACATAACACAGTGTAATACCTGAGTACAGATAATGTAGTAGATGTCACCTGCAGTCCTATGTATCACTACAGATAACACAGTGATACCTCTGAGTACAGATAGTGTAGTAGATGGTACCTGCAGTCCTATGTAGCATCACAAATAATACACAGTGATAACTTTCCAGGTACAGGTAATATAGTAGATGCAGTGTCAGACTGGGGTTCCTGGGACCCACCAGTGGAGTGTATTCTCTTGGCCACCCTACAGCTATTGTACATGACTGCACATGCTTCTTGCCTTCCGCCCCTATTTTTCTGTCTTTGTCCCTGAAAAGTAGCCTGAGGTCCACTTTACCTATGGACCCAACATGGGTTTTCCCTGCTCCCCTGTTGGCCAGTCCAAGCCTGTGTTGATATTACTTGCAGTCCTATGTAAAACCATAGATTGTACAGTGATAACTCTCTTAGTACAGATATTGTAGAAGATGTTACCTGTAGTCCTATGTGACACCACAGATTATACAGTGATAACTCTCTAGCACAGATGATGTGGTGGTAGATATTACCTGCAGTCCTATGTAACATCACAGACAACACGCAGTGATGACTTTGTAAGTGCAGATTATGTATGGGATACTATGGCCCACATGAAAACTGTCTAGGTCTAAGGCTTTCTTTGTTGCAAACAATCAGTGCTCTCTTTATATTATATATAGTGTTCGTGAAAAAAGTGGAGCTCTGATTGGTTGCTATGAGCAACAAAGAAAGCCTTAGACCTAGACAGTGAATATACATGTCTCCCATTATGTGTCATTTATACAAGTTGTGGCAAAAAGAAAAATGCATGAGAAAAGCACGGCATGAAACCATGAAACCGCATGCAGTTTTTCCATGGGGCACTTGACCTTGCAGCATGCGGCGCCATGTGAACAGGAACCCTGGGTTAATACAGCTCTGGAAAAAATTAAGAGACCACTGCACAGTTTTCTAAAAATCAACATCTCTGTATGTCTGACTTCCATTGCAGTGTCAGTTGAATTCCAACCAAAGTCCACCTCATTCTACTTAATGTGCCTCTGATTAGGTGATCACCTGAACCAAATCTTATTTAATGAAGGAAAGTATAAGAAACACTGCTGTGGTCTTCACAATCCTCTTACAATAGGACAAGCTGGATGGCAAAACAAGTGCTAGGAATAGGCCAAAAGGAATTTGAATGAAAAAATCATGGTTATTCCACCAAATATTGATTTCTGAACTCTTCCTGACTTAAAACATTAGTCTTATTGTTTCTAAATAAATATGAACTTGTTTTCTTTGCATTATAAGGCCATGTTCACACGGCTTATTTCGCAACTGAAAACTTTGCAGTGGTCTCTTAATTTTTTCCAGAGCTGTATATCAGATAGTAATCGGTGATCATATTATCTTTCATGGTTACATATAGTTCCTCAATTTGGACGTTTTCCCACCACACAAGACCGCTGACGGTTACCTTATACAGTCAAGCTCCATAAAGCGGGTAGATAACAGTGATGCTGCTCTGCGTCTTCCAGGTTATTAGTGATATTCTCCATAAAGGAGAGCAGGTGGGAAACATATATATATATATATATTTTGTTCTTGTCAGACCCTGTCACTGGAAGTAGTGCTCCCCATTTACATAACACCCCACAATGGTGAGTTGGGGTCAGATACAACGGGGTTTGTAACCCAATCCTGACTTTTAATATATATATTTGCACAAGTTTATTTCATTTAAGGGTAAGTTCACACGCCGTAATTGTGGGACGTATTTCAGTGTGTATTTGCGCTTAAATACGCCCGAAATGCACCCTGCAATTACGGTAATTCATAGAGAGCTATGAATTACATCCATCTCCCCGGGTGTACAATGCGCGCAAATTGTACGCCGGGAGAGGGAAGTGACATGTCGCTGATAATGAAAGTGATGGGGCCGCGTACTTTAGAAGTACGGGCTGGCCAGTGTTCCAGTCATTTGGATGTACATAAAAAAACAGGTGAATTAGATTGTGAGCTGCTGGTGCCAGGAATAATACGAGTGATAAGAGATGAGGTGGTCACTTTTTGAGCTTTTGGGATCAGGGATAATAGATGATAAAGCTGCGAGAAAAAGTAAGTGAATCCTTCCTAATTATCTGGATTTCTGCTTTGATTACTAATAAAATATAGTCTGTAACCTTACTTACAAGTATAGACAAACTTTAACTAAACTAAAAACACACAAACAGCTGTACTATGTACCGTATGTCTTTTATTAAGCACATTTGTTAAATATCCACAGTGCGGGGAGAAAAAGTAAGTGATTGCTAATAAAATGTGGTTTGATTGTTATCTAAGTCACAATAAGGCCTCGTTCACACGGCTGATTTGGGCACAGATTTCAGCCGTATTGCGCGCCATATTTGCGCTGCAATACGGCTGAAATCCGTCCCCGTCATCATGGTAAGCCACAGATCTCACAGAGAACTATGGATTCCGTCGCCTCTCCCTGCTCGGCGAACACGCCGAGCGGGGAGAAAGTGCCATGCACATTATTTACGGCGTGTACGCACCGTGAATAATGACTGTCTATGGGGCCGGCGAGCTATAAATTACAGCTTCCACTAAATCTTTACAACCAAAGGCTAGCCCCGCCCACTGACAGTCATTCACATGGTTCCAACTATTCAAAGTAAGGCTATGTTCACACGGCCCCCCGTCCCGCCCCCGCTGCACGGCGAAATCCGTCCCCGCAATTACTTCAGCAATAAGCCGTGTGAACTAGCCCTAAGGGTGCGTTTACATGGCAAAGGACAAAATCAGCTCAGTTTTGACCTCAGCAGAACCATTCATTACAACCGGTTTTTGGACGGTTTTTGTCACTGGTTTAAACTGTTCTTTAAGCAGAAAATTGTACAAAAACCTAAAACCGCCCCACAAACCGCGGCAAAAATCGCTCACTCACTTTCTGAGCCGTTTTCATTGACTCCAATGTTAATTTTCCATCTGGAAACTGGGCGGAAGAATGAACATGTTCTATGTTTTTCGGACCGCTTGCCGCGTGAAAAACCGCTCAGCTGAAAATCCGTTCAGTGGGGACTGCTGAACGGTTTTTCTATTGAAGTCTATGGGAGAGCGTTGCTTGCAGGTTTTCAGACGGTTTCTTAAATCGCAAGCTGAAAAAAACGACCAAAAACCCTTGCCCTTATGGACAAGCCCATACTGCACATAGCAAACAAAGAGTTGTATTGTTCGTGCTGTTTTTATTGAGCACATCCATTGTGCAGGGAGAAAAAATAAGTAAGCCATTCAGTTTAATAACCTCTATAGCCTCTTTTAGCAGCAGTTACCTCCACCACATGTTTTACGTAGCTGCAAAAAACATTTGCAAAATATTGCAAAAGAATTTAGGACCATTTTTCCTTTGCAATGTGTCACAGTAAATAAATATTTCTGGAAGGTGTTGTGTGCACAGTCCTCTTCAGTTCTGCCACAGCATCTTCGAATTAAAGGCAGCATGTTACATTGATCAGATGATGAACTCAACCGACTGATTTATAGTTTTGTAGCGCAAGATTCTGTAAAACTTGTAATTTATTCTTTTTTTTTACAGCTTATTCTGGGTTCAGGAGTCCAGTGGGCGGTTTTATCAATGATTGACAACCTTCCGGGTATGAATGTGTGTAGAAATAGCTGTCAGTCACTGATAAGACCGCCTACTGGACTCCCTAACTCAGAATAAGCAGTAAAATAAATGAATAAATTACAACTTCTATTAAATCTTTACAATCAATATTTTATATCAACCTGCTCTATATTGTTGCCCACAGATCTGATAGCATGATCAATGTGACAGGTTCCCTTTAAGGTCAGGATTTGGATAGAAATACCTGATGTTTGAATAAGCGTTGAATGAATGATTGCCTGGTGAATAGTCGTTTTGCAGATGCAGTCATATACATTGCTGTCCATACTGGCTGTTACAGTTCATATTGGTCAGTTACATGATCAGTGACTTGGGCCAAAGGACAGACAATCTTTGTAGGATTGTTCTGAGAATTTTCCTTTCTGAAAGATTATTCATGGAGGAAGAATCTTCCCTGAATAAAAGATC
Organism: Phyllomedusa bahiana; assembly: GCA_025379985.1. Lineage (NCBI taxonomy): Eukaryota > Metazoa > Chordata > Amphibia > Anura > Hylidae > Phyllomedusa > Phyllomedusa bahiana. Next base: position 37,360 of record JAODAL010028071.1, on the reverse strand, counting down.
CTTTGTCAGAATATTGACCGAAAATTACATGGCCAACTTTTTTTCTGGACAGTGATGGACTATTAGCTCAAATGATCTTTTGTTGTTTAAGGGGTGTTCTCACCATACTGTTTCACAGAGCCACAGCCAGCGTCAGAATCACACTTCCTGGTCAGGGTGTGGGCGGGTCTACAGAAGTGAATGACCTATCATCTCTGCTAGTTAAAGGGGTTTTGCCACGATGTAATGTTGACGTGGGATCCTCCAAAATGGGTTTTTAATCACTTTTCTAAATATATGTGATTACAAAAATTTGCAGCCTGAGAGAGCTACAGCTTTCCTTACTGCCCTTGGTTACTTCAAAGTTTGTATTAGTTTACGCCCTGACGAGCTGCTGGACGGGGCTTGAACAGAGAGAGCTTTCTATCTGATGAACTGAGCTGCAGAAGTTTTCAAGGCACCGGGTAGCAATATGTTTTCTTTTGTAAACAGAATAAAATAGATGTAGTGAGATTATATCACTGCTTAATCTGATGACAGAGAACATGAAGAAGCTTTCAAGCTGCTGAGGAGAAAAGGTGTTGTCTTTTATATACAGAATCCACAAGTTCAGGGCCGGACTGGGACTAAAAAGCAGCCCTGGCACAAAACACCCACCAGCCCACAAAACAATATCCGCCTCCGAGTTTTCCCTTGGGTGAAAGCCTTTGTGGGGGGTGCAGAGAAACCCCAAAACCACAGGGTCAGGCACAGGTGTGCACTCTCTTTACGACGGGGCCCAAGTGTACGCTACCATTATACAGGTGCCAAAAAGCCCACCAATACTGCCATTAGAGACCACATAGTGGCCAGATCACTGCAATCACAGGTCACCATACCAGACAGTAAAACACAGCACTGATCAAACACAGAACTGCAAAATAACCCTGACATTCAGTAAACTTACAGATGCCCGTCTCTCTGATGAGTCACTTTCTTTCCGTTTTCTTCCATATGGCACAGACCATCATGATGACTTCTCCAGCCATGACTTGTCCCTGAAGAATTCACCACCACAAACATTTAGACTCCTCATTTATTCTAGCACCTCTTTACCTGTGCCCCACCTGTTACAAACTCTCCATCCATAGCACCGCAAATGGTATATATGACCCCTTTGTGCAACTACAATAAAAGTGCCTCCAACAGATATGGGGTGTCCGTTCTGAATTCGCAGGTATACAAAGCCCAAAAAACGTCCCACTATTATTGACTAATACCAGAATATCCTACATCTCACTACCATATTTTTGACTAATCCAGCATACTGATACTGCAAATCACAAATACCAAGACCAAATACCGCCACATATCACCATTTTTCACCAACTATAAAGTGACAAACGCCACTATACCGTTATGGACCAAAAATTACTGCCACATACTGTCCGCATGTCACGGACCAAAAACAATAAGACAGATTTGCCAAAATAAAAAAAAATAAAAGAACCAAATAATACCGCCACAATCCCACATAAGGCGATTTGAATAAAACCTGTACTGTTACTGAATATAAACCATTACACTAAGACCCCCTACTACCGCCATAACTGGTGACCATGTTATATTTTAATAGACTGGACTTTACGGTGCAGTGTGTAACTTTTAACCTTCTTATTCTTTTTGGGCTAGTCCACACTGCACAGGATTACGATCGATCTCCGGCGCTTTTCGTTTTTTTAAAAGCGCGGAGATACGATCGTTAGTGCGGTCCCATAGCCAGCAATAGAAAAGACGAATTGCTGTCTGCACAGCCGTCTTTCTACGCCCGTCTTTCGGCAAGCGGCGTATTATATAACATGTTGTATAATACGCCGGTTTGCTTCTCGTCTTCTTGACATCTTCCCATCCCAATGCAATTGTATGGGGGGCGTCGGGAAAACGAGAAGCGCCGCGGGTTTTGCACAAAGCGTGACAAAAAACCGCGGTTCCGCATCAGAGAGAGAACGGCCGCTTTTTGGGGCCATTTTTTGTCTGGATGCAGTGTAGACATAGCCTTAGTTGTAAAATGGCAAAAGGGAGTTATTTTGAACCTCTTTTTTTTTAATTTTAAAATCTTTTTTATTTCACTTGTAGTCTCCCCAGGGTACTCAGCGATAGATAGATAGATAGATACGAGATAGATAGATATGAGATAGATATGGGATAGATATGGGATAGATATGAGATAGATAGATAGATAGATATGGGATAGATAGATAGATAGGAATAGATGATATGAGATAGATAGATACCCAGATAGATAGATACGAGATAGATAGATACGAGATAGATAGATATGAGATAGATAGATACGAGATAGATAGATACGAGATAGATAGATACGAGATAGATAGATACGAGATAGATATGGGATAGATATGAGATAGATAGATAGATAGATATGAGATAGATAGATAGATAGATAGGAGATAGATAGATAGGAGATAGATAGATAGATATGAGATAGATAGACACAGAGACAGATAGATAGACACAGAGACAGATAGATAGACACAGAGGACCAGATAGATATACACAGACAGATAGATAATGAGATAAAATAGATAATATGAGAGAAGAGGGGATAGATATGAGAGAGAGAGATAGATAGATAGGAGATAGATAGATAGGAGATAGATAGATATGGGATAGATAGATATGGGATAGATAGATAGATATGAGATAGATAGATAGATAGATAGATAGATAAATGCATATGTGTGTGCTTGTAATGTGTATATAACCTTATGGTACATGAGACTGGCTGGTGTGGCAGACAATGCTGGGACTTGTAGTTCCACAGAAACTGCTATGGAGCTACAGGGACCAGAATACTACACTAGATATGCTTCAAGTTTTAAAGGCCATCTAGTGCCCGTATGCTGGTACTTGTAGTCCCACAGCAGCTTTTGTGGAAACTAAAAAATCCCAGCATGTCTCATGTACCATAAGGTAAACACATTACAGACACATATATAGTGGCCTGTAATGTTCTGTGCATACATAGTGTGTCTCTGTCAGTGGGCTGTGAGTGCTGTTTACACTTACTGTGAACTTTAGATCGCTGTCTGGGCAGGAGGTGAGTGATGACCGCTGCCCGGGGGTCGGAGCCGTGCTTGGTGTTCTCCCCCGCGCTCCCCTCCCCCCTCCTCGGGACGCTCTGACAGAGGCTCTGCTTCCTGCTCTGTAAAGACAGCTCCTGCGGAGGAGCTGCTGAGCTGGCCAGAGGGGGATAAGCGCAGGCAGGGGCCGCTGCTTAAAAAATGTGCTATCCCGCTGCTGCCAGGAGCAGCCCATCACAGCAGCCGCGGCCCTCCACACGGCGCTGCTCACGTACAAGATAGGAGCAGCGCCGCTTTTATATCACTCCCAAAATGTATTTTGGCCACAGAGCAGGCGGCCCATTGTTATCCCGGGCCCGGGGCCCGGCCCCTCTGGATTTTGCCCGGTCGGACAGATTCTCAGTCCGGGCCTGCACAAGTTGCAGTTTGATTATTTGAGTGAACATGTCACACGATCCCTTATGCAGCTTTGTGCTCTGGCTGTGTGCGTCTCTCTCTCTTTCAGCTCTGTGATTTGTTTACATTAGCTTCTTAGCAGATAAGGCTCCTCCTGGCAAAACCCTTTTAAAGGGGATGTATCGCTTCTTTAGTTCGTGTGTTTCATTGTGCCCTCAGCTTCTCAGCTCTACAAATTCAGGAGCGTTTCTTCCCCTCCCAGCTGGGTGTTTCTTAACTGAAGGGGAATGACATCATCACTGTTCCTGCTTGCTCCCGAGTCCACATGTCACTGTGTCTTTCTCCCAATGCAGTCTTATTTTGTAACAGCTGTTTACATACCACAGCCCTGCATCCAGTCTAGACAGCCTTCTATGAACTCAGATCACTGATCTCTTCCCCTCTCACATTTGGAGGTTTGTTACAATTGAATCCAGTCTTCTATGAACTCCTCCAGAAACAGCAAAAGATATCCCTTCTATTTTTTACAAGCAGGAAACATTTAGGCATCGAGGCACAGTTCTACTGTTTTCTGATTGTAGAAGCCCTGCAGTATTGTTGTGTTTCTTCTGGCTGTGCAGAGTGAAATTGCTGTTGGCCCCTTTCTTTGAGTGAGAGAGGCAGCCTAATGCTCCTTCTATGTTTGCATTAGGCACCGACGCACAATTCTGCTGTTTTCTGATTGTAGAAGCAGGCGCAGTGCCTCTGTGTTTCTGCTGGCTGTGCAGAGTGAAATTGTGCAGGTCCCTTACTTTGAGTGAGAGAGGCAGGAATGCACGCTCATGTGAATACAACTGAGGGCCAGACAGAATGTAAATTAGTAGAGCCGTCAGCCAATGACAGGACAGGAGGAGGAATCCGACCGGCACTGGGGAACAGTGGGTTTTTCAGAAAACGAAGATAAGGGAGACAGTGAAAACAAGGCAGCTTTGCTAATGACATCCAATTGCAAAGTTGCTTGTTTTCACTGTCCCCTTATTCTGAAGACCATTTAATGAAATTATACTACCCCTTTAAGCTTGTAAGGGTAGGCTTACACGTCAGATATGTTCTGTCGGTTTTGCCTTGGATTTTTCCTTACGGCTAGGTTCACACGGAGTAATTGCGGAGCGTACAGTACACATTTACGCCGGTGTTCGGGATGCTCCGCCGGCCCCATAGACATTCATTACTAGCGGCGCGTATTCGCCGCTAGTAATTGACATGTCACTTCTCTCCCCTCGGGGTGAGGAGGCGTTAATCCAATAGTTCTCTATTGAGAACTGTGGATTACACGTAATGACTGGGACGCATTTAGCCCGTATTTGAGCGCGTACGGTGCGAATATGGACCGTATACGCCGCTGGTAATTACAATGTCAATTTCTCCCCGCCCGGCGGCTTCGCCGGGCGGGGAGAGGAGACGTAATCCATAGTTCTCTATGAGAAACTGTGGATTACCGTAATGAATGGGCCGTTTTCAGCCCGTAATTTGCGCACTCCGGCGCGTAATTACGGACCGAAATACGGCCCATTTTATAGCCGTGTGAACATAGCCTAACAGTGACAGTATTCACCTCTGATTAGGATGCGGGCTAGCCCCATTTCATTTGGCTAACCTGCGTCCTTCCTTCTGGTGCGGGTTCTGATGGGATTCAATCAAAGGAATGAACTTGTTCATTCTTTTTTTTTTTTCCTGCACCACGTTTGTGGAAAATCTGTGTTGTATTTCACTGTGTGAACTGCAACGTTGACCGGACATTCAAGTGAAAGGCCGTCAGAACACACAAGGATTGCAATGAGGGTTCCAAAGTGGAATCCTCGTTGGATTCTTCATCAAAATCCGCCGTGTGAAGATAGCCTAAGGGGCCGTTCACACGGCTTATTTCGGCGCTGATTGGCGCTGTAGTACGGCACCAATCCGTCGCAGTAATTACGGTAATCCACAGTTCTCATAGAGAACAGTGGATTCCGTCGCTCCTCCCCGCTCGGCGAATCCGCTGGGTGGGGAGAAACTGACATGCACATTATCCAGGCGCAATACGCTCCGTGGATAATGTAAGTCTATGGGGCTTAAGGCCATGTCCCCACGGCACGGGTTTTCGGCCGGTTTTTCAGCCGGTTTGCGGTTTTTCAGACCGCCTGAAAAACCGGCCGAAAATGAGCACAATTGTGCTCTATGGAAAACCCGTGCAGTGGGGACTGCTGCACGGGTTTTCCGCCCGGCAGCAAAACATTGATTAAGCACCATCTTCCATCCGGTTTCCGGACGGAAGATGTGCTTCTCAATGGGAGGGGGGGGGCTGTTCTCCGCTCATCGCGGAGAAAAGTCGCACCCCCTCCCCACCCCGCGGCCGTGGGGACGGGCGCAAAGCAGGACAAATACCGGCCGGCAAACCGACCATTATTTGTCCTATGCCGTGTGAACACGCCCTTAGGCCATGTTCACACAGCTTAAAATGGGACGTATTTCAGTCCGTAATTACGCCCTGGAGTGCGTAAATTACGGCTGAAAAACGGCCCATTCATTACGGTAATCCACAGTTCTCATAGAGAACTATGGATTACGTCTCCTCTCCCTGCTCGGCGAATCTGCCGGGCGGGGAGATAATTGACATGTGAATTACCAGCGGCGTATACGCGCCGCTAGTAATGCAAGTCAATGGGCCGGCGAAGTGCCGGCCCCCCGCTCACTCCCACGCTCCCGCCCCCCGCCCACACGGCGTAATTGCGGGGCGTAATTACGTCCCACAGTTAAGCCGTGTGAACATAGCCTTAGGGTATGTTCACACGGCGTGTTGAGTCCGTGTGAACATACGCTTTTAGACGTGTTTGGATCCGTCTGTCGGACCCTAAACGGACCCAAACACACATCTAATAATGCACAATGTGATTTTACATTGCTTTTAGCCTGAAACACACGGGTGATCGCCGATACGCGTCTCACTCCGTCTTTAGGATCCGTTCCCAAAAATTGAAATGTCAATTCTTGGTCCAAAGAATTTTTAAACTATAGGGTGCGATCCCGCTGCATTCAACACGCAACACGTTGGATACTTGTTGGATCCGTTTAGGTTCCGATCAACGCTGTGTTTTGGGATGCGATTTTTGGATCCATCATGGATCCAACATTGGATCCAAAAACGCTGTGTGAACGGCCCCTTATTCTAACAGTGGACATGTGAACACAGGGTTTTGCAGTTTATAGAGTCTTCTGTATGTTAATTGTAAACGACTGCTGCAATAATAGAATAAAATATGACCGCTGAAGTCACTGATTGGCTGGAATGGGCATGCAGCGTTTGCAGTAGCGAGGGCACCACTGGTAGCATAAGCGCTGGACTGGTGGAGTCTGGAAAAGTGAGTCTATGGGTTTTTATTCTATTATTGCAGCCAAAGCTTTTTATTATGAAAAGGAAAGACCCTGTAACTGTGGTTTGGTATGCAACCAGGTCTATCGCAATGCTTTTGTAGCTTTTTCAGCTTCATGCGCCTGTATAACATGTCTTCTGAGATTTTCGGGAAGTTGTTTGCATTACGACATGGTTCACGCTATCCAATCAGATTTGTCAGTAACCAGGATTTTGGTACAAAGCTTATTAGGCTATGTCTACACAGCACACCAACACAGTTGGATTTTCTGCGGTTTCAGTATTTTGAAACTGCTGAAAATCCGACCGTTTTACAAGCCCATAGACTTTTATAGAAAAAACGACCTGTAGTCTACAAAGGTCGTTTTTTTATTAAGCTCGCCGGCGGATTTAGCAACATGTTTTATAATACGGCGGTGTTTTGTGTTTTGCCATCAGTTTCCCGTACAATCAATTTTATGGGCCGACAAAAAAATAACTGAGAACTGTCCACAGTTTTTGCAAAAATAGTGACAAAATCCACGGTCGTGCATTGGTAAAAAAAAACGGTTAACTTTCCAACAGTTTTTGTCTGATGCTGTGTGGACCAGCCGCAAAGTCATTAACGGAGAGATTCACTTCCCTTTTCCTCCTGCCCTGTGGATGTTTGCTCAGTGAAAGACATGAACAATAGAACTGTTTGTGTGTTATTAGTTTAGTTACATTGTTTGTCTATAATTGTAATTTTGGCTGGGTGCACACATTTAGGGCGACATGTATGAACGGGGCTGCACCAGATATGTGCCGTCTTTTCAGCCCGATATCCAGCGCAGCCCTGTCCGCTACATTTTTAAATGGCCCATATGCCAATATCAGGCATATGCGCCTGAGATTGGGGGGGCGTGCAGGAGAACCGTAGCAAAGCTATAGATTTATAGCTTCGCTACGGCATTTCTGGGCGCATTACTGCTAGAACAGTTAGAGCACTTTCAAAGTGGTTTACCTGAGCCCAAAATGTCATCTTAGCGCTAGAATGCGCCTGATTTATGACCTGCAGTAGAGCGGGTTCATAAATCAGACGCATTCTAGGCTATTATTATGCGCATGAAATTTGTCATTTAAATGTCAAATTTCATACATGCCGCTCTTCGTTTTTCACCGGTATTAAATAAACTCCTAAAAAAGTGTGTTTTTATAATTAATAACCTCGCCTTTGATAAGAATTAAGCTAGGTGTTCTGAATTTGAGTGAATGAAAACCACAAGTATTTTAATGCATATGTTTTTAATGTGTGTTGTTTTTTTTTGTTTTTTTTTAAAGCATCTTAAAGGGGTTGTCTCGCTACAAGGATTGCTTTTTATGTTAAAGATCTTACAAAAACAAGTCACTTTGCAATATATCTCCATTAGCAGTGTCCTACCTATTCCTAGATATCCCCTCTTGTATGGGCTGCATCAGCTCCTCAGGTCGCTATAGCTACAGACCTGTTTGATCTCTCCTAATAGCTACAGCCTAGTAGAAGCCAGTAAACACACCCCTGAATTCAAAATTAAACCAAGAAAAGATGAATCCATGTAGTGAGACAACCCCTTTAAAGGCAATAGAAAGGGCACTATGTGCACCCAGCCTTGCTGTAGATAACAAACAACATTTTTAACATATTTATTTTTCTTGCAGCTGTATTTTCTCACATATAAGAAATAATGGTCTTAATTTTTTTTTTCTTTCTCTTTTGCAAAACGACTACTTACTGGAAAATCTGCACTCCCACAGTAAGGCCAGAGGCCATTGTTCTCTTAGTACAATAACTCCAAGATACCCCACCCAATGGAGCATGGCACAGTGGCACGAAGCCCCTGCTGCCTTGTAGCTGTTGTTCACCCATACAGCCTCCTGCACACAACCCTACCGCTGACCGTGACACCTACTGGTGGCAGTTTTTGCTCTTTCACCTGCTTAGCGGCTTCCTGATGAGATCATCTCACCTCTTGATTTTACAGCTCTTGCAGTGTCCTGTGCTCTGTTACATGGAGCTGTTGGCATACACTGAGAGATGGGATGTGGTAATTGGAACCAGACAGGACCTCTGAGGCTGCAGCGCTCTCATCCGGGTCAGGGTGGGGACCTGTAACGACTCAAGCCAATACTTGGGTTATCCATAGAAAATATTATATAATCTTTTCTGTGTGACTGGTACAGATGATGTCCAGGCGCCTGCACCAACAATGTAATGACCGCATTATTGTATTAATGTCATGGCCAAACAGAGCGGCCCCTAACATGTCATTAATAGAGACCTCAGTCCTGGAGATCCCAGCACTGCCTACCGTTCTACAGCCGAAAAACAGGCAGCTTGGCAGGATTCCTGGATGTCTCCATGGTAACCATGTGCCGTATATTCACTACATTGCTGTTCGAGGCCTGCAACATAGGAGCTTGGACTGTGCAATGGGAAGATGTCTGCACGTTCTATAAACCCTAATTGTCATATAAATCTGCAATGATTTGGACGGTTCGATTCTACATGCTGTTATTGCACTGTGTCAGTCTTCACTGCAGCTCCGAAATTCCATTCATGACACCTGCAGCGCAGAGTGAGTGGACGTATAGGTCTCCCTCAGAGTGGGACAGATTTACTAACACTGTCTAAGGGAATGTTCACACGGCTTATTTAGATGCTGTTTGGATGCTGATTTTTTTCAGCGCCCATAACAGCATCAAAACCTCACCTGAAATAAGCTTCTTCAGGAGAGGTTTTAGATGTGTTTCTCGGCGCGTTTTTGGATGAGATTTTTACAAATTAATAGCCAGGGGGAAAAAACGCATTGACAAATGTGTCAAAAACAAGCTGAGAAACGCGTCTAAAAACACGCCGAGGTTTTGGACAAGGTTTTGAAGCTCTCCATTGATTCCTATGGGGATTTTCAACGCTGAAAACGCTTCAAGAATTGACATGACGCTTCTTTTTCAGCGCCCAAAACAGCTTCCAAAGAAGCGCCTGAAACGTGCGTAAAAACCTTGTCGTGTGTGAACAACAACGCTGTTTTACATAGGAATCACTGAAAATTAACTGTGGGTGTTTTGGAGGCTTTTTTAATGCTGTTTTGGGAGTGGAAACGCTACAAAAAGCGCTCTGAAAACAGCGCCAAACATACCCTAATACTAACCAGTCTAAAAATGTGGCAAAATGTATTACAGTGGCTCATGCTATATTATGGTTTGGGGCCAGATATGTTAAAACTATCTCAGACAAGACAGCGGTCGTCTCGTTAGGTTAGTGTAGCATTCGTCAATATGAAAGAAAGTGTCTCACAGCTTCTTATAAATGGGTCCCGATGTGAGACACCTTAATGTGCGCCAAAAAAGTGCCCGAGACAAATTTTGCCTTAGCTTCACCACTTTAAAAATGTCCTGGATAAGTGCATTATTTTTGCGACATATTGTGTAGCGCATCATTCTTATATGTGTCTTAGACTATGTTCACAGGGATTACTTGCGGGGCGTATTTACGCCGTGTGGAGGGGGGCGGGGGGCCGGCACCTCGCCGGCCCATAGACTTTCATTACCAGCGGCGCATAGTAAGGCCATGTTCACACGGCTTAAAATGGGGCATATTTCAGTCCGTAATCACGCGCCGAAGTGCGCAAATTACGGCTGGAATCCGTCCCAGTCATTATGGTAATCCACAGTTCTCATAGAGAGCAATGGATTACGTCTCCTCTCCCTGCTCAGCGAATCCGGCGTGGGGGGAGATAAGTGACATGTGAATTACTAGCGGCGTATACGCGCCACTGGTAATGAAAGTCTATGGACCAGCGAAGTGCCGGCCCCCCGCTCCCGCCCCGCCCCATCCACACGGCGTAATTGCGGGGCGTAATTACATCCCGCAAATAAGCCATGTGAACATAGCCTAATTCACATGTCACTTATCTCCCCCCTCAGCGTATTCGCCGAGCAGGGAAAGGAGACGTAATCCATAGTTCTCTATGAGAACTGTGGATTACCGTAATGACTTGGACGTATTCCAGCCGGAATTTGCGCACTCCGGCGCGTTATTACGGACTGAAATACGTCCCATTTTAAGCCGTGTGAACATAGCCTTATCGTCTGAATGTGGCATGACACACCTCCTTAAGGTATGTTCACATAATGTAATTGCGGGCCATACTTAGGGGCGTAATTTTGCTGCAATGCATCCAAAGTACGGCCCGCAAATACAGTATAATTACACCAGTCAGTGAGTACTATGATAAGCCGTTGCTTTCCCTGGCGCACAGTTGGCGCCGGGAGAAAGAAGTGACATGTCAGTCACCGGGGAAAGCAAGAGCGGATGGGGGGCAGCCCAGAGTGCTTTACAACTATGAGTTGGCCAGTGCGCACTTCTTAGGCTATGTTCACACGGCTTAACTGCGGGACGTAATTACGCACCGCAATTATACGTGTGGACGGGGGCGGAGCGGGGGGGGCGGGCGCGGGGGGCCGGCACTTCGCCGGCCCATAGACATTCATTACCAGCGCCGCGTATACGCCACTGGTAATTCACATGTCAGTTATCTCCCCCCTCTGCGTATTCGCCGAGCAAGGAGAGGAGACGTAATCCATAGTTCTCTATGAGAACTGTGGATTACCGTAATGAATGGGCTGTTTTCAGCCCGTAATTTGCGCACTCCGGCGCGTAATTACGGACTGAAATACGGCCCATTTTAAGCCGTGTGAGCATGGCCTTAAAGACCCGGCGTATTGCGGCGCACACAGTATGCAGCGCTATATGCCGAATAAAAGGGTATGTTCACACAGCGTCATTGCAGGGCGCATTTCGCCGCATATTTGCACTTAAATATGCCCCGAATGTGCCCCGCAATTACGGTAATTCATGGCTCTCATAGACAGCTATGCATTACGTCCGTCTCGCCCGGCGTCCAATATGCGCCGCTGATAATGAAAGTCAAATGGCCCCCCCACGCGCTTTAGAAGTATGTGCTGGACAGCGCGTACTTCTAAAACACCCAGCATATTGCGGCACGCACATTGCGTGGCGCAATACGCTGTGTGAACATACCCTAAGAATTGCCGCAGACAAAAGTGTTGAGGATGTCGGACGGGAGAGACTGTTTTCGGCACAAATCTTTTATACATATGTCGGACATGATCAGCAGCCCGCTTTAAATGTCTGTTCTTTGATGCATTTTTAGAGGCTGTTGTCTGACTTTATATCATAAATTTTTTGGTTTAGTTTATGCCAATATATGCAACAAAAGTTTTGCATATTTTAGGTGCACAATGTCAAACAATACACCTCCCTTTAGTTTAAACCACGCACCATTGCCAGGGGGTTGCAAAAGTGTCTAAAACGTATTGTTAATGTGGTACAAGCCATGTATGCCAAGTTTTCATGTGTCACTGTGTTTTACTGTCAAGGCATTATGGGAAAGGGGCTGAGAAGCCCACAGCGCCCTCTGTTGGTTGGTTTAACAAATCCTCACCAACAGAGGGCGCTGTGGGCTTCTCAGCCCCTTTCCCATAATGCCTTGTGATATGCAGATGCTAAGTAGAGGGCGAAAAGGCAAAACCAAAACTCTACAAGCCGTTCGTTCGGTGCTCTCCTTAAGGAGAGATCTTCCCTTCCTTTTACTGTCAAGATCAGCCATAGGAAATAACATGACTTCATGATCAGACTACGCAGTGATTGTTACCATGGAGACACATAGCGTTGCATAGGTGCTATAGACAAAAAAAAAGGGAAGATTTTTAATCCATTTGCAAAGTTGCATTTTTTTTAGTTATTAATACATTGGTTGCAAAAGTCTACATACCCTTTATGGCTTTATACACTATATAATATGCAGCAGAATTTCATGGACTCCCTTCATCCTCTGCCATGCATTTCACTTTCTTATTCAAGTGAATTTTTCGGATCTGTTTCCTCTTGCGTTTTCCGTATTAAATACACATTGCAAGCACGTAGTTTCAACAGCGCAAATGAGTAATAGCCCCGAGGCAAATGTCTGCCTTCTATACTTAACGCTGTTATATCGCGTATACGGCTAAAAGATTGACGTCAATTCTTGTCAGACGTGCGTGTGATTGACGTCGCGTATTTGGGGATGTATTTCGGGAAAATTATGCTGGAAACACACGCAAAAATACGTCCCAAAAGGCACAGTGTGAACACCCTGTTAAAGGGATGATTTAGAAAAGATCTTTGCTTTTTTCACAAAGGGCTCCAACCCTGTCCACAGGTTGTGTATAGTATAACAGCTCAGCTCCACTGAAGTGAATATCATCCTCAGGTATGGTGCTGATTTTAGAACAAAGCAGACATGTTTTTCTAAGATCTGGACCTATTTTCTAATATCTATATCTGTGGTATGTAGGGTTATATGATAGAGGAGAGAAGCTGAGCTCTGTGATATATAGGGTTATGTGATAGAGGAGAGAAGCTGAGCTCTGTGATATATAGGGTTATATGATAGAGGGAGAGAAGCTGAGCTCTGTGATATATAGGGTTATATGATAGAGGAGAGAAGCTGAGCTCTGTGATATATAGAGTTATATGATAGAGGAGAGGAGCTGAGCTCTGTGATATATAGGGTTATATGATAGAGGAGAGAAGCTGAGCTCTGTAATATATAGGGTTATATGATAGAGAAGAGAAGCTGAGCTCTGTGATATATAGGGTTATATGATAGAGGAGAGAAGCTGAGCTCTGTGATATATAGGGTTATATGATAGAGGAGAGAAGCTGAGCTCTGTGATATATAGAGTTATATGATAGAGGAGAGAAGCTGAGCTCTGTGATATATAGGGTTATATGATAGAGGAGAGAAGCTGAGCTCTGTGATATATAGGGCTATATATCACAGAGCTCAGCTCCTCTCCTCTATCATATAGCCCTACATATCACAGAGCTCAGCTCTCTCCCTCTATCATATAACACTATATATCACAGATCTCAGCTTCTCTCCTCTATCATATAACACTTTATATCACAGAGCTCATCTTCTCTCCTCTATCATATGACACTATATATCACAGAGCTCAGCCTCTCTCCCTCGATCATATAACACTATATATCACAGAACTCAGCTCTTCTCCTCTATCATATAACAATATATATCACAGAGCTCAGCTTCTCTCCTCTATCATATAACCCTATATATCACAGAGCTCAGCTTCTCTCCTCTATCATATAACCCTATATATCACAGTGCTCAGCTCCTCTCCTCTATCATATTACCCCATATTTCACATAGATCAGCTTCACTCCCTCTTTTATTTATCCCTATATATCACAGAGCTCAGCTCCTCTCCTCTATCATATAACCCTATATATCACAGAGCTCAGCTTCTCTCCTCTATCATATAACCCTATACATGACAGAGCTCAGCTTCTCTCCTCTATCATATAACCCTATATATCAGAGAGCTCAGCTTCTCTCCTCTATCATATAACCCTATATATCACAGAACTCGGCTTCTCTCCCTCTATCATATAACCCTATATATCACAGAGCTCAGCTTCTCTCCTCTATCATATAACCCTATATATCACAGTGCTCAGCTCCTCTCCTCTATCATATAACCCCATATATCACAGAGCTCAGCTTCTTTCCTCTATCATATAACCCTATATATCACAGAGCTCAGCTTCTCTCCTCTATCATATAACCCTATATATCACAGAGCTCAGCTTCTCTCCTCTATCATATAACCCTATATATCACAGAGCTCGGCTCCTATCCTCTATCATATAACCCTATATATCATAGAGCTCAGCTTCTCTCCTCTACCATATAACCCTATATATCACAGAACTCCGCTCCTTTCCCTCTATCACCTCCTGCTGTAAAATAGGCAGCATAAACCACCTGACAGGTTCCCTTTGAGTAACTGATCATTGTGCCCTTTTAGAGCAGAGGTGCAGTATGAGGCGGCTTCTCAGGTAAAAAGGTGGAGAAGGAGATGCAGAAAGCAAGATGCAGAGAGTCACCTGTAGGACATGCAGTCATGTACAGTAGCTGTAGGGTGGGCTCCAGACACCCTATACTGGCTATTAGTAGCCATCCTTCCACCCGTTCTAGTAGGATCCCAATACACGTGACTGTGGCCGATGGTCTCTGGGGCCGGTGGTATTCGCACGGTGGTATAAACCTTGTTTTGGCTTGTTTCTCTCAGGCCTCGTGTGTTCAGCACAGTACATGTGTGGGGGAGGAGCGATGCTGTGGAGACATTTATTTTCTTTTTGTCAATTCCTAGTCCTGTATCCTAGCAACAAGCATCACGATTGTGCACAGAATTTACCGTACTCCTCCGACCGAGCTGTGTCACTTTTCAGGCACTCTGTACACAGGGGGATGGAGGGGACTAGAGGGGTGTTTAACCCTTCACACTCACATTTATGTTTTAATATCACTAAGTACGACAAAGTGCTGGGGACTCTCAAGACCCATGTCAGGGTTGTAACTAGAGTTGATAGGGCCCCAAAGCTATATGAGATGGGCCCCACCGCCTAATGGCAGGAATACGCCATATATCAGAGAACCTACCCAGTAGTGCTGGATAACACAACGCTAATAACATGTCATAACCTACATAAAGGTTCAGTGTTCTTGCACGGGAGTCGGCCCCTCAACCTCTGGGCCCCAGCTCCTGTGGCAGTAGTTACGCCCATGACCCCTGGTAGCGCCAATAACTGGTGGTCCGGCTTCTCAGTGCTTCATTTGTGATTCCTGTGGTTGTCATCCTGCTGCTAAACCCCACGACTCGTTTTTGCCTCCCACCTGACCAGCCCAATGTTGTGTGGGGCGTAATGGCTGTTAGGTTAAAGGGGTTGTCTCACTACAAGGATTGCTTTTTATGTTAAAGATCTTGCAAAAACAAGTCACTTTGCTATATGTGTCCATTAGCAGTGTCCTACCTATTTTTAGATATCCCCTCTTGTATGGGCTGCATCAGCTCCTCAGGTCGCTATAGCTACAGACCTGTTTGATCTCTCCTGATAGGCTGCCAGCACTGGTTTCTATAGGTACAGACCTGACTTCTACTGCAGCCTAGTAGAAGTCAGTAAAAACGCCCCTGAATGTCAAAATGAAACCAAGGAAACAGGTCAGATGAATCAATGCAGTGAGACAACCCCTTTAATGAATTAATGTATGTCCAAAGATGAAAATAGATCCAGCAATTAAAATCTTTAATCCTTTATTGTGCAGGCATCACAAATGAACAAATATGTGTGTGGTGTTGGCTGACGTGTTTCAGGCTCGTCTGAGCTGAGCTGTGAACAAGGGCTCAGACGAGCCTGAAACGCGTCAGCCAACATAGTCGTCTCTGTTTATTTGTGATGCCTGCACAATAAAGGAGTAACCATTTTAAAGGGAACCTGTCACATAGGTTATGCCCCCCTTGCTGAGGGCAGAACAAGCTAGTGACAGACCTGCTGCTTCCAGCGCTGTGTCCCTTATTCTGTAAAATGCTGGAGTTTTCGTGTATTTAATGCTCAAATCTGCAGTTTTCAGCCAGAAGAGTCATTCGAAGGGTCATGAAAAGAGTCAGTTTTTTTCAAACCCCGCCCATCTGAGGCTAGCCCCGCCCACCTCAACTAATAAACCTATTACTTTGAATAGGTAGAAACATGTGAATAACTGTCAGTGGGTGGGGCTAGCCTTTGGTGGGCGGAGCTAACACCTTCTCATGAATAAGATTTGAGGGTTAAATGCTCTAAAACTCCAGCATCCTACAGAATAAGGGACACAGCACTGGAAACAGCAGGTCTGACACTAGCTTGTGCTGCCCTCAGCAAGGGGGGCATAACCTATGTGACAGGTTCCCTTTAATTGCTGGATCTATTATCGTCTTTGGACATACAAATTTTTAATCGGAGGGCCGCCGGAGATCCGATCACATAGCTACACGTGCATCCAGGACCCAACAACAAAGAGGGGTGAGTGTTACTTACATATTTCTATGTGGATTTGCTTAGTAGGTTAAAGGGGTTATATAACTACATTGATTCATCTTACCTCAGTCCCGTTTTCTTGGTTTCATTTTGAATGCAGAGGCGTGTTTACTGGCTTCTACTAGGCTGCAGTAGAAGCCAGGTCTGTAGCTATAGCAACCAGTGCTGGTAGCCTATCAGGATAGATCAAGGAGGTCTGTAGCTATAGCGACCTGAGGAGCTGATGCAGCCCATACAAGAGGGGATATGTAGGAATAGGTAGGACACTGTTAATGGACACATATTGCAAAGTGACTTGTTTTTGCAAAATCTTTAACATAAAAAGCAATCCTTATAGTGAGACAACCCCTTTAATGAATATAATATTCGTCTAAAACCGGCAAAAACAAGGGAGACACCCAGAGCGATTGGAAACTATGAATTTACAATTTTATCAGAACTCAGTTAAAAATAAATCTGACCCTCATTTTGTGTTTTAGGGTGAGGTGAGAACTGTGTGCTCCAATTGCTGTAGAATGAAAGCTGATCATGACCTCAGTTTGTTCCCATGGGGTGACAGTGGCGCGCCCCACCAAGTGGTGTAGCTGCAGCGATTTTATGTTTACAGCCTGACCTAGCCCTGCTCATACAGCTGACGGCCTCCTTACACTGGTGCCAGGACTCATAGATGTTTCCTTATGTGGTGGGGGCACTCAAGCATGATGAAGTAGTACTGTGTCCTGCTGTTTACATGTCCTCAGGCAGCTAGGGGTCATATATCGGCTGAGTCCTCCATGGGGACTTTACTGGAATTCTACTAGTAAGTAAACAGGTCGTATAAGGAGGTTGGAAGAAGAGGAGAGAGGACATCCTAATGGGAGGAGGTATGAGGGCCTGGGCTGACAGGGAGAGGAGCTGTCTCTTCCAGAAGACCCCAGAGATGCAGCACTGTTACTGGTAATAATCATTGCTTTATTTGATGTCAATTTATATGCAGCATCTTGCACTGCAGCCTCCTCTGCCGGAAGGAACTTTAAAGGGGTTGTCTCACTACAAGGATTGCTTTTTATGTTAAAGATCTTGCAAAAACAAGTCACTTTGCAATATGTGTCCATTAACAGTGTCCTACCTATTCTTAAATATCCCTTTTTTATGGGCTGCATTAGCTCTCCAGGTCGCTATAGCTACAGACCTGTTTAATTTCTCTTGATAGGTTGCCAGCACTGGTTGCTATAGCTACAGACCTGGCTTCCACTGCAGCCTAGCAGAAGCCAGTAAACACGCCCCTGAATTCAAAGTGAAACCAAGAAAACTGGACTGAGGTAAGATGAATCAATTTAGTGAGACAACCCCTTTAAGCTTTGGTTATTGTAATATCTCTGGTTAATGAACAGAATGGCAGGACTGCAGTAAAGACTGACACCTGCTGAAGAAGGGAGTGTAACGCAGTACAGTGATCCTTCAAGTCAGGGCTGGGACAAGGTATTCTGGTGCCCTAGGTGATAAGTTCTACCTTTTGGAGATCCTCTAGTTGCTGAGGGAATCCCAATTGTTATGGCTCCAGACCCCGGATGCCTGGGCCTCCTACCACCTCTATCATATATGATACGATTAAGTCAGTACCCACACAAGACTAGGGTGAGCGCTTGAACAAAGAAGAAGTATTTATTAATACAGCAGTGAGTTTATAAAGTTTGGTTATAAGCGTGAATGACATGCGCAGTTTAGCCGGAGCACAAACTTTTACAGGTCCCCATTTAGAGATAACATACATAGAGTTCCGTTTTTAATTTCAAGGCCCTTTGAACGAAGGCGGGAGAGTCTTAAAAATTGTATCTTGTGGTGGACAATGAATTGTGTCTTGTGTTGGACACGAGAAAAGATTTTCACATGCTTTAACCCTTAACTTGACATAGGCAAATAATGCACAAAGTGCCCCCCAAATGGCAAATTCAGCCCACTCCATGCCTCCTTGCACCCCCTTTTCTGCCTGAAATGAAGTGGCGCCCTAGGCGGCCGCCTACCTTCGCCTACCCATCGTCCCGGCCCTGCTTCAAGTTCCAATGACGTTGGGATACAATGTTCTCACCATACAATGGTCTTTACCGAGACATTGTATCTTTCAGTCACACTCACCATACAATGGCCCAGAGTCTGCTGATCTGCGACTCGTGATTAACTGTGAGATCCAACTAATGATCATGAACATTTTTCTTGTAAAACGTCTGTGTTAGTGAAATTCATGCAGTGACTGGCGGTCTAGAGCGCCTCTCTGTTACAGTGCGGTACTAAATCTAACGTTAGACTAGACAGTTTTAACCTACGCCAGATTTTTAAACAGATTTATAAACACTATGATAAACGTGTAACATTATGCAAACACAACACAATATCAGCAGCACTCTATAGGCACTAAGAAACAGTCAAAAAGGAAATAAGAATTTTTTTGAGTACATGAAAAATGTTGAGGTTCTTAGTGTACATTCTTGATCAAAACTGTAAATACCTACCTACTGCAGCAAGGTGACCCCAATTCAGGTGGGAACCTACACTACATGCTTCCTCTCTTGGTGTCTGTTCAGACCTCCACGTTTCAGGGATAAAAAGATTCCCGCTATATTAATCAGATCAGGTTATAGCTGGAATTTTTTATCCCTGAAATGTGGAGGTCTGAACAGACACCAAGGGGAGGAAGCATGTAGTGTAAAGGGTTTCCCACCTGAATTGAGGTCACCTTGCTGCAGTAGGTGGGCATGTACAGTTTTGATAAAAAAAAAATTTCATATATTCCATAGTAGCAGAAATGCTGTTCCAAAAAAATATATTTCCTTTTTGACTTTTTGTGCTTATAGAGTGCTGCTGTTGTTGTGTTGTGTTTGCATAGCTTTTGACTGCCACACCAGTGTGCAACTATACGTCTATTCTTAAAAATGGATGTGCTGACCAGATTTTGTTTTTTTGGTTTTTAAATGTATAACATTAGGCATTATGGGAAAGGAGCTGAGAAGCTCAAACGCCCTCTATTGGATGCAATAAATCCTCAATTTGCTATTGACCCACTGAGTCTTTAGAAAGCAAAAGAGATATTAGCCAAACCAGCATTACCCAATCTGCAGACAGCTGTTTTGGGTTTTTTGCCCCTCATCAGTGCAGAGCAGAGCAACATTGTAAGGGTATGTTCACACGGCTTATTTTGGGCCGCATTTCGCCACGGATTTCGTTGCGTACTGCGCTCTAATACGAGCGAAATGCGCCCCGAAATACGGCGTTGCGTTACCACAGTGCAATCAAGGGTTCCCCTGCTCTGTCGGGTGATCGGAACACCCGGTGACCCGACAGAGCCCGGGGAACGGCTGCACAGTCAGCTCTGGGGACCTTTGAGTAGCCCCAGAGCTGTCTGTGTACTAAGCCAGTGACCAGGACAGACTGTGCACTGTCCTAATCACTGCCTGTGTCAGAGTGACACAGATTAGAATGTATTAGCATATATGAATATGCTTATACATTACTAAGTGTAAAAAAAATTTTTTTTTAAATGTTTAAAAAAGTTTCTCTTCATGGAAGTAAAAAATAAAAAAAAATAAAAAAAAACATAAAAAGTGTAAAAAAATTAATAAAAAAATAAAAATTAAAAATTTAATAAAAAAATAATTGTGAATAAATTACATACACGAAAAAACCTACACAATATTAGGTATCCACACGACCGTAATAACCGTTTGAATTAAACTTAACAAGTTATTAAGTGTAAAATGTGAAGGTGTAAAAAAAAATAATTTAAAAAAAAATGTGAGCAAAATAAAATAAAAAAAAAATACTGCAATTATTTATTAAAAAGAACTTAAATATTTCCCCATAAAGTACAACTTGTTCGAATAAAACGAGGCCCCCATCCAACTGCATCATTTAAAAAATAAAAAAGTTACAACTGTTGAAAACCAAGGAGGCAAAAACTAACAAATGTTCTGGTCATTAAGTACTTTTCAGGCGTTCGGCTTAAGGGGTTAATCTTTACTTTGTATCATGTTGGTGACATTTTGGGGCTTCAGAAACATTCACCAGTTTTCCATGGAGTTATGGTTTCAATGTACAATGTACCTCGCCGGCCCAATAGACTTTCATTATCCACGGCGCGTATCCCGCCGGGATAATTGACATGTCACTTGAGAGGAGACAGAATCCATAGTTCTCTATGAGAACTGTGGATTACCGTAATGACTGGGACGGATTTCAGCCGTATTTCACGCAGTACGGCGCAAAGTACGGAACTAAATCCATCCCAAAATAAGCCGTGTGACCATCGCCTAAGGGTACGTCCACCCAGCAAGGGTTCTCAGTCGGGTTTTGGATTAGGGAAAATCTAAAAAGACTGTAAACCCTCCCCTAAGCCCAATAAGAAACCCGAGCTGCGTTTAAAAATTGGATTTTCTGACGGTTGGATTTCAAATCTGAAAATCGTGTAAAAAACTTGGAACATGCTCATGCTCCAGTCCAGTTTTAGGGCAAAGGTAGTTAAAAATTTAGGGGGAGGTAAAAGCCTCTCTAAAACTTTTAAAAAAAAATAAAAACCCGTCAGAATCCGACCCGTATTTGTGACGTGTGGCCCTAAGGGTATGTTCACACTGTGTTTTCAGCGGAAAACAGGGGGAATTTCACGCCTAAAACCCGCGGACCGAAAAGGGTTTTTTTAAGACTCCATTTTACTATGTGAGGTTCAGCACGGGAATCCAACTCTGGAAATTTGACTTTGTCAGTTTTTTTTTTTTGGCACAAAAATTAATTTCTGGGGGAAACAAATTTGTTAGTGTGCACTGAAAACCCGTTTTTTTTCCCCCCATTAGAAACAATTTTAGGCAAATTAAAATCAGATTTGGGTTGGGGATTCGGGCCTCAAAAACCGCATTCAAATCACCCTTTTTAACCATACCCAAAAAGGGTTCTTTCAAAACAGGGGCTTTTTTTGGTTTTTGTTTGTTTTTTTTTGTGCAGGGGCACAGCAATTAAAAATGTACTTTGCTGCACAAAAAAAACGCAGAAACATCTTTGGAAAAAAAATCGTGATTTTACACCCGATTTTTGCCGTTTTTTTTGTGAAAGCAATTTTACAGTATTAATTGCTGTCCCTTTCCTCACAAAAAGGGTTTCAAAAACACCCGTGGGGAAACCCACCTTAAGTTTTTGGGTTATCCCATGGGGACCCAATCACACTGGCTTTCGTTTCTTAGGCTTTTCCCCCACACAGCAAAGCTTTATAAATCGTATTTTTCGGCGCTTTCCAATATTTTGAATCCGGCCAAAAATTCTACAGAAAAAATTGTCCCCCCCTAAGCCCTTTCAATGAAAAATTGTAGTCTACACAGCACGGATTTTTTTTACCGACGGGTTTAAAGTTGGGCCCCCCATAAAGTGTAGCATGTGGAAAATTTTAAATTTTGGTACCGTTAAATTTTTGCTGTAGGAAAATCCGAACACAAACTGCGGCTTTTGGAAAAATCCTGCCCCCAAAAAAAACCTTTTGGGTCCTGCCACGGCCCAAATTGGTGGATTTTGGAAGGCATTTTTGGAATAGCTTTTTTGGGAACCTCCCCACAGAAATCCCTCAATTTTTTTCAGATTGAAAACCTTTTGGTCCCCCTTTAAAGGAAAAATTTTAATCCCTTTTTAAACCCTTTTTTTTTAGGGTGTTAGGGTTTTTGATACATAGTTCGGGGCCCAAATGGGCTTCCCCCATTTTTTAAAAAACATTATTTTTGGGTTATTTATAAAACATAAAGGGGTTTAAATTTCCCCGGGGGAATTAATCTTTTTTGGCCTGAAATTTTTTGGGGGGAACGGTTTTTTCCCCGGGATTGTTTTGTTAGTGTGGGAATGTTTTGAAAAATACGGCTTGTCCAATTTTCATGGCTCAAACCCGGCCCATTTGCCCCCCGTTCAGTTGCAACAAAATTAAAAAACTTTAAAATGAAAAATTACTTCTCAAAAGGGTGAAATTTCCTAATCCCCTATTTCTAATAGGGAAAAACCGCCAGCAGGTCGTGTGGGAAAAGAGGGAAAAAGAATTCCCAAACAGCATTTCAGATTCCACCTCTCACTTTCAGCCCTTTTATTGGGGTTGTATTGGGATACAAAAAACATTGGGCAACATGTTTTTTAAAACCTTTCTGCGCTTTTTTTGGGGGGGCCCATATCCTGTCCCCAAAAAATTTTGGTGCCAACAGTTCTAAAAGATGTAGGGCCCATTCAACGCCCAAATTTTGGGAAGCCGTCTGCACTAGACCCGAAAAGGGTTGTTTTAAAACAATCCAAAGAATGGGGCCAAATTTTTGATGTAAAAAACTGCCAAAAAAAATTTGGGCATAACATTTTTTTAGGGCCCCAAAATGTTTGACCCCATAGAATTTTCCCTTCAAACGTCGGGGTTTAAAAACCCTCCCTTTAAATCTATGTAAAAGTGGTGTGGTTTGGGCCCCAAAAGTTACTTCATGTATACCAATTTTTTTTTAAATACGGTTGTACTGCTTACCTGCCGGCTGGTGAAGGTGCAGGGTAGACCCAGGGGCCCCCTTTGATACTTTCTTTTAAATTAAAATGGTTGATTTTTAAAGCACCATGGAAGATAAAAAAAAAATTTCCATAAAAAAAACCCTTTTTTCGATGAATAGGTCCCCGCAGCTCGAAACGGGGCCCACTGGACCACCCTTGGAAAAAAAAAGGGAAAGGTTTTTTTTTTAAATTATCCATGGTGCTTGGGGTGAAAAAAAATGAAAAAAGGGAAAAATCCCAAAAAACCCTTTGGCTGTTTGTTTTCCCAAAAAACAGCCCCAAAAAAACCTGTCTGTGGGTTTTGTATGGGGGTATTTCAGTTTACCCAAATTCGCTTGCCATAGACCCAAAGTTGAAAAATACAAGACAACACCCCAATTGGATTGGGGGGAAGGGAAAAACGTTTTTTTTTTTTTTTTTTTGGGTTGGAAAAAAAAAAAATCTTTGTATTTCAAAACCCGGGACGTAAATTTTTTGGGCCCTTTTTGTTCCACTTGATGGGGTTTTTGCGACAGGCGACAGCGCCTTTTTTCCTTCGAATTTAAATTTTAGGTCTTCTTGTAGTGTTTTAAAAACCCCTAAAGGACTTAGCATTGATTTTTTTCATTTGGGGGTTTCAAAGGCCACCCTGTGCCACCCCCCAGCCAGGGATGGGGAACCAGCAGGATTTTACTCTTTGCTTGTTTCCTTGCGTGACCCAGTGAATAAGAAGAAAGTGTCCGCTGTGGATGCCTGCTGCTGCCAGCCTGGGGCACTATTGCCCTGTCACTCAGCATTATGTTGTGTAAATGCTCATTCTGCCGGGAGGAAGTGCAGCCAGGCTGTCATTTACTAAGGAAGGGGGAGAGTGGAGGCTGGGAAGGATTCGTTTTTAATTATTATATATTTTTTCTGCTGTCCTGGATCCCCCTCACACTAGGGTAATGGTGCATTTCTAGCTACGATAAATCTGCACACTTTATAATACTCACCATACTAACTAGTCGTTCTAGATTTTCCTATTCTCCATTGAATCGGGCTAATTCATGTCCAAAAGTGCGCTGCAATCTGTAATAAACACCTGTAAAATCTGATGGCTTCAGTGGAAGGAAAATTTTGTGCACATGCCCTTAAAGGGGTTGTATCATTACATTAAATGGTCTTCAGAATAAGGGGACAGTGAAAACAAGCAACTTTGCAATTGTATGTCATTTATAAATCTGTCTTGTTTTCACTGTCTCCCTTATCTTCGTTTTGTGTAAAAACTGTTCCCCATTGGCGGTCGGATTCCTCCTCATTTCATTGGCTGCCAGCTCTACTAATTCACAGGCTATCTGGCACCCCCCCCCTCCCCACGGCGTAATCACAGGGGCGCGCATTCCGGCCTCTTTGACTCAGAATAAGCAGCTGTACAGTAACACTGCAGCTGCTTATACAATCAGAAAACAGCAGAATTGTGCTCGATGCCTAAGGCCTCGTTCACACGGCTTATTCTGGGACTGATTGGAGCCGTACTGCGCGCCGTATTTGCTCTGCAGTACGGCTCCAATCCGTCCCAGTAACCTCGGTAATCCACAGTTCTCATAGAGAACATGCACATTATTTACGGCGTGTACGCGCCGTGAATAATGTGCGTCTATGTGGCCGGCGAGCTGCCGGCCCCCCGCCTCCCCTTCACGGCTGCCGGCGTAATTGCGGGGCGAAATCCGTCCCCGCAATTACGTCGGCAATAAGCCGTGTGAACATTGCCTAATGCTGCTGTGTGTAAACATAGAAAGGAGACAGATCTGTGTGCTGCTCTGGATGAGTTCATAGAAGACTGGATTCAACTGTAACAAACCTCCAGCTGTGAGAGGAGAAGAGATCAGTGCTCTGAGTTCCTAGAAGACTGTCGAGACTGAATGCAGGCCTGTGCTATGTAAACAGCTCTTACAAAATAAGACTGCATAGGGAGAGGAATGACACAGTGACATGTGGACTCGGACAGAGGGGGGGGGGGGAGAGCACACTGACTCGGGAGCAAGCATGAACAGTGAAGGGTGTCATCCCCCTTCAGTTAAGAAACACCCAGCTGGGAGGGGAAGAAACGCCCCTGGATTTCAGGAGCTGAGAAACTGGAAATACAATGAAACAGACTGAACTGATGAAGCGATACATCCCCTTTAAGGGACATTCATATCAGTGTATAAGCTGCAGATTTATTGCAGATATTTCCTATTGATTTCATTGTACAAGCCAAAATCTCCAGTGAATTCACTGTTGCTGATTTTACTGTGGAAACCCTACAGATCTGCAGAAAAACCTACAACTGCTTAAACACACTGGGGCCAATTTATCATGGCAGTTGCACAAAAAACACTGGTATACGTGTTTTACACCATATTTATTATGGGTTTTAGACAATTTTAAGACACTTCTGTACCGTATCAGACAGAAGGGGTGAGAACTTGGTAAAAGGGACAAATCTTCACAAGGAAATGGGCGTGGCTCAGCATGCGGCAAATAAATGCATACAAATTTTGGTGATAAATGGTATAAAGTAAGGCAACCTATCCCCGACGCGTGTGCGCCGGAAAGAGGTGACGTCACTTCTTTCTACAGGCGCTCAGTACACGCCGGGGAATAGGCTGTAACATCATAGCGCTCACTGAGTGCTATGATTTTGCCATAGTTGTGGGGCGTACTTCGGGCGCATTGCAGCGCAATTATGCGCTGTATTATGTCCGGCAAATACACTGTGTGACCATACCCTTAGTGTGAGTTTACATGGCGTCTTCAAGGCATATAGCAGCGCAAACTTCTAAAATAGTCTGTGCCGACTCCCATTGACTTTTATACGCGGCGAAATGTGTGCCGCCATTACAGTAATTCATAGCTCTCATAAAGAGCTATGAATTACGTGTCATCCCCCTGTGCGTGCAATACGATCGTATTGTACGTGCGGGGAGAGAATTGACATGTTAATTGTTAGCGGCACTTACCTGCCGCTGACAATGCATGTCAATGAGTGCCGGTCCCCTCCGTGCTTTGGAATTAAGCGCTGATGAGCGCGTGCTTCCGAAACACCCGACGTATTGCGGCGTGTACAGTGCACACCACAATACGCCGTGTGAACATACCCTAAGGCTATGTTCACACGGCTTATTTGCGGGGCGTAATTACGCCGTGTGGACGGGGGCGGGAGTGGGGGGCCTGCACCTCGCCGGCCCATAGAGAATCACTGCTAGTGGCGCGTATATGCCGCTAGAAAATGACCTGTCACTTATCTCCCTCCGCGGCGTATTCGCCGAGCGGGGAGAGGAGACGTAATCCATAGTTCTCTATGAGAACTGTGGATTATCGTAATGATTGGCACGGATTCCAGCCGTAATTTGCGCACTTCGGCGCGTAATTACGGACTGAAATACGTACAATTTTAAGCCGTGTGAACATACCCTAAGACTATGTTCACACGGCTTAACTGCGGGACGTAATTACGCCCCGCAATTATGGCGTATGGACAGGGACGGGGCGGGAGCGGGGGAGTGAGCGGGGGGCCGGCACTTCGCCGGCCCATTGACTTGCATTACCAGCGGCGCGTATACGCCGCTGGTAATTCACATGTCAATTATCTCCCCCCGTGGCGTATTCGCCGAGCAGGGAGAGGAGACGTAATCCATAGTTCTCTATAGAAACTGTGGATTACCGTAATGAATGGGCCGTTTTCAGCCCTTAATAGGCGCACTCCGGTGCGTAATTACGGACCGAAATACGGCCCATTTTAAGCCGTGTGAACATGGCCGAACAGTACGACTGTCTTTGTTGCCCATAGCAACCAATCAGAGCTCAGCTTTCATTTTTTAAACTGCTCTAGAAGTGAAAGCTGAACTCTGATTGGTTGCTATGAGCAATAAAGACAGACGTACTGTCTTGATAAATGAGGCCCATTGATTTAATCCACAACAGAATCTGCAGCATAAGGTCCATGACGAAATCTGCATCATTTGGTTTTTATTTGCTGCTGTAAATTTTACCTGTGGAAACACTATTTTATCCCCAGTTTTTCTGTCCTGTATGAGGATATGTTCGCACGCAGAATCCGCAACAATTCCGCTGTCTCCACAGGGAAATCCGCAAAGGCAAATCCACAC
This sequence comes from Phyllomedusa bahiana, assembly GCA_025379985.1. Taxonomy (NCBI): domain Eukaryota; kingdom Metazoa; phylum Chordata; class Amphibia; order Anura; family Hylidae; genus Phyllomedusa; species Phyllomedusa bahiana. The sequence continues at coordinate 9,949 of JAODAL010028071.1, read as the reverse complement.
CATAATTGTTCATCATTTTTTGCTTATTTTCCTGTGGAGATAAAGAGGCAGATTTATCAATACTGTCTAAGGCCATGTTCACACGGCTTAAAATGGGACGTATTTCAGTCCGTACTGCGCGAATTACGGCTGGAATACGTCCCAGTCATTACGGTAATCCACAGTTCTCATAGAGAACTATGGATTACGTCTCCTCTCCCTGCTCGGCGAATACGCCGCGGGGGGAGATAAGGGACATGTGAATTACTAGCGGCGTATACGCGCTGCTGGTAATGAAAGTCTATGGGCCGGCGAGGTGCCGCCCCCCCGCTCCCGCCCCGCCCCGTCCACACGGCTTAATTGGGGGGCGTAATTATGCCCCACAAATAAGCCGTGTGAACTTGGCCTAACTCTTGTGTAATGTTAGACTAGACACATTTATCATATTGTTGATACATCTGGCGCAGGTTAGAACTGTCTGGTCGAACTTTACACCATTTTTAAATTGGCTTACTTTATGCCACTAACTGCGGCAAAGTTTTGTCGCATTTTTTTGGCGCACACTAAGCCACACCTCCTTTACCCACCAAGTCACACACCCTTTACAGGAGTCACAATCCGCAGAAGTGACTAGAGAGGGTCTTGAACACATAATAAATCTGGTAGGAAGTATGTCCGTCTTCATTTTTGCCGCAAATTGCGCCACAATTCTGCAGTAACTGCCTTGATAACTGTGCCGTAAAGAGCGTAAAATAGGAACAAAAATATGTAACACTCACCTCTCTGGTGCCCTCCCCATCTTCTCCGCACAGATGGCCTCCAGCAATGATGTACGTCCCATGTGACTTCTGCAGCCAATCACACAGCTGCAGTGGTCACAGTTGGAGGCCGGCTCCATAGAGAGGACCAAGAGACCGGGAATGTGTTGCCATAGGAACACCAGGGAGGGGAGTTTAGTGTGTGTGTGAGAATGTGTATGTGTGTGTGTGTGGGGGTTGATTCTTTACCTTCACTGCAAAATGTGTCGGCACAATGTAGTACAAACTTGCTGTTGCAGATTTACCGTAACAGTTCCTCTTCGTGTGAACACGCCTTTATCTATGCTTGTTTTTCTACAGTCATGTCCTGCTGCTCCTAAACTGTCTGGTTTTGCAGACGGTTTTCGGTTTTGAAAGCCGTCCGCAAACAGACTGACCAACTTTTATATTGACTTCTATGGAAAACCTGCGCAGCGGTCCCCACTGCACGGATGTTCCGGCGAACGGTTTTTTACACTGCCAGCGAAAACATAGAACATGTTCATTCTTCCAGGCGGAATATGAAAAAGTCGGCATGAAGGGGGAGGGCTTGATCCGCTAACCGCAGAGAAAAGCCGCCCCCCCCTGCGGCCGTGTGCACAGCCCCAAAACAGTGCAAATACTGGTCAGGATTTCCGGTCTGTTTTTCGGTAGTTTTTGAACTGTTTTCAAGTTGAATAGTGTACTGAGTGCAAAAGTATTCCTGATTTGTGCAACAAGCCATGTGATATTTTTTTTTATCTCCACAATTTAACAATTATGCACAAAGGCCAACTTTTTCACTTTCACTTTAAGCACATGCGCATGTTACCAGCATAAATATTTGATTAGTTTAGGCTAAAAAGAGAATTTATAGACTCTCATTCACACTGAACTGCTTTGCAGGACCTTCACTTTTTTTTTTTTTTTTGAAAAACCGTCCAAAAACCACTCACTCCCTTTCTGAGCGGTTTACCTTGACTCCAGTGTTAATTTTCAGTCTGGAAACCGGTCGGAAGAATGAACATGTTCTATGTTTTTCGGAGCACCGGCGGTGTGAACAACCGCCCAGCGGAAAAAAAATGCAGTGGGGACCGCTGAACTGTTTTTCTATTGAAGTCTGTGGGGGAGCGTTGCTTACAGGTTTTTAGACTGTTTCTAAAACCGCAAACCATCTGAAAAACTGACCAAAAACCCTGCCGTGGGGACAAGTCTTTACCGTGACCAACTCAGTCTGAAAGCAGAGAGCAATAAATTGTATTTACTTGTCCTACTGCTTTACCAAACCACTGCACGGGTTTTCCGCACGGTGGTTTTTTTCAAACTGCCGGCGGCCCGAAAAACATTGAACATGTTCATTCTTCCCTCTGGTTTTTGGAGGGAATATGAACATATCAATGGGAAGGGGGAGGGCTTTTCTCCGCTCATCGCGGAGAAAAGCCGTCCCCCCGGCGGACGGCACTAAAACAGAGCAAATACCAGTCGGATAAACCGACTGGTCTTTGTCCTTTGCCGTGGGGATGAGCCCTAATTTGGATATCTATAGGTGATCTCTTGAAATTATGGGCCACATGTATGAAAACTATCTAGGTCTAAAATTCACTTTGTTGCCCATAGTAACCAATCAGAGCTCCCCTTTCATTTCAGATAGTGCTCTGGAAAAATGAAAGGGCCGCTCTGATTGGCTGCTATAGCCAACAAGACAGTTTTCATACATGTGGCCCTATGTGTCTATTTCTGGTGTCTAGTGACTTGTAAGACTTTTTTTCTTTTTTTTTTCTAACAGTATCCCTGCGTGCTGCTTTTTTTCTTTATATGTTTTTATGTTACTGTCATAGTTTAATTTGAATTTAGTCATTTTTGGTAGATCATTGATTTCTCTTTCCTGGATTCTTTATTGGGCTTTCATTTCTCAGAGAACTCCCATATTACTTTCTGTATATTATGGATTCTTTTCTGTCTACTTTCCAGGTTTCTGTGGGAATACCTTTATTGTGTATTTCATATTCCCTTTTCCATTCATTGGACACTTTGATGTCTATTACATCTGGTAGGACTTTACTTGTGATAGGATATGTTATGTTCCTTGGTGTGTAAGGCCATGTTCACACGGCTTAAAATGGGCCGTATTTCGGTCCGTAATAACCGCCGAAGTGCGCCAATTACGGCCGAAAACGGCCCATTCATTACGGAATCCCCAGTTTTCATAGAGAACTATGGATTACTCTCCTCTCCCCGCCCGCGAAGCCGCCGGCGGGAATAATTTACATGTCACTTTCTAGCGGCGATCCGCCGCAGCAGTGATTGTCTAGGCCGGCAAGTGCCGCCCCCCCTTACTCCCCCGCTCCCGCCCCGCCCCCCCTCCACACGGCGTAATTGCGGGGGAATTACGTCCCCAATTAAGCCGTGGAACATAGCCAAAACTTAAAAAAAAAAATTTTGATTAAAAAAAAAAAAAAAAAAAAAGGGTCCGTCGACACGACAAAGGGCAAGATACTCCTGAATCCTGAAACCACTTTGTTCAATATATTTTAACAGTATTTTCCAAAAACTTTTAAATTTTTTAACCCGTTTTTGGTTTTTTTTTGCGAGGGTTTTCACGTTTTTTCAGATTTTCCCTTTTTTAATCGTATTTGCATCATAGAGCACAACTGGGTTTTTGTACACAGATTCGAACCAAAAAAGACACACAAGCTTCTGGTCGTTTTTCATGTCATTCCATCAGAGGCTTTGCTAGGCAGATTCATTCGGGGGCAAGAGCCCCGAATGAATCTGCCTGTCCCCAGTCCGGGGGCTGCAGGGCCCCTGCCGTGGGCCGGGGGGGGCTCCTTGGGGGCGGGGGGCGCCCGCCGATCTCTTTATGCACGGCCTTTTTACAGCGCCGCGCATCAGGTCCCCCCCGGGGGAGCAGGACGGATCGTTAACGTCCTCTTCTCCCCCGAAAAGTACGGGGTCAACGAGCGCCCCTACAACACCCCAGCGCGCAAGGGGGGGTTCGGCACTTTCATACCCCCTGCGACGTGGGGTCCTCTAAGCTGGGGGCTCTGCTGGGCCAGGAGGGCCCCGGGGCCCCCCGGAGGGGTAAGCACGGATGAAATACAGTTACACCCCTTCAACCAAAAACCTGGGCCACGTACGGGTGAGGGGAGTAGGTTTTTTTAATTTTTTTTTTTTAGGGAAGGGGGGATATTTGTGTGGCTCAGGGGGCATTGGGTACGGGGGCAAAGGGGGATATTTGGGTAAGGTGGGAAAGGGGCAATGTGGGGTAAGGGGGCAAAGGGGGCTATTGGGTACAGGGGGCAAAGGGCATTTGGCTAAGGGGCAAAGGGGGGTAGGGGGCTAAGGGGGAAAAGGGGGCATATGTGGCTAAGGGGGCAATGGGGGATTTTGGGCAAAGGGGGGCAAAGGGGGCATATTGGTACGGGGGGAACATTTGGTAAGGGGGCATATTAGTTTGGGGAAAAGGGGGGCTTTTTACTGGCAAACGGGGCATTTACTACAAGGGGGGACAATTACTGGTTTAAGGGGGCAATTACCTGCAAAGGGGGGCAGAAACCCTAGCACAGAGGGCAGTCCCCCCTGGTGGGGCTAATAACAGGGCACGGGGGGGAACTATTGCTAAAGGGGGCTAAAACCGGGCTACATGGGCAACTATTTACCTACATGGGGGAAAATTATTACCTTTTGGGGCAAATTATGGGGTTTTTGAAAGAGATGGAAATTGCAGAAAATGCTATAAAAGGGGAGTCTAAGAGTTTGTTTTTTAAATTTTTTCAGTGAAATTTGGACGGAGAAGTATCGGCGGAGTGGACAAATGGAGAAAAAGAAAAGAAAAAAAACCCGAGGCGTTCCCATAATCATAAATGAAACTCATGTCTCACTTTATTTTTGAGCCTAATACAAAGGTTTTTCACATCCGCATTTAAAATGAGACAAAAAATTCCTGTGAACCCACCCAAACCAAAAAATTAAGGGCCCACCCCGGGTTGTTTTGGGACCCTAGCAAAAACCCCTGCATTCCATTAAAATCAAAATAAATTTTCCCCCGTTTTCCCCAAGTGAAATACACAGATGATCGACATCTTCAGCCTTTTTGAAAGAAACTTTGGTTTTGAAACCGATCTCAGAAGTTCCTGTGGTTTTGGGGAAAAAGGTTTTACGTGGGTTTTGATTTTTTAAAATCCAGATCCGCGAGCATTTCCAACTGAAATATTTTTGTAGGACAAACACAAAATGGTTTTTTAAAAGGGTTTTTCATGTTTTTTCAGAACAATTTTAAACCTCTTATGTGCTATAATATAAGGTGAGGAGTTAGTACAGAATCCACATCAAGAATTGACAAGTCATTTATTTTCCTGCACTGAAAAGAAATAACCTGGGAAAACCGCATTGTGAACAATGGCGCTGTTTTTTCCATTAAAAAACAAAGGGTGGATTGCGTCAGATTGGACACGATTTGAGGTAAATTTCTCCCCAAATCTGCGCCCAAATTTCACTGTGTGAGCATTTAAGGTTCCACGCGCCGTCCCCCTAAACCACTGACATGTTCATGTTCTGCCTTAAAACCGGGCGGAAGAATGAACATGTAGAACAGACACTGACGAGCAAAAGGGTAACAATGTTTTGATCTTTTGAACATTTGGGGGGTGGTTTTTGAGAAAAGGTTTTTGTACCCCAATCCAGTCTGCAACCAACATTGGGAATGTCAGAAAACCCTGGGATAATTTTTCAAGATATCTTGGATATGATTTAGGCCCAAAAGGTTTAGGGGTATTGAAAACCAAAGTGATTCCCAAATACTAAAAAAAAATAAAAAATGAACATTTTTATTTTTAGAACAAAAAATAACAATGCAGTTACAGAAAGAATTACAAAAAATAAGCAATTTAAATACTTGCAAGTCAAATTTATGTATAAGATAGGTAAGATGACTGTATATAAAATTACAGTAGCCTCATGTACAAAGCTGTAGTCCATGGTGAGATATGGAGCCTGAAAGTCACAAGTTCAAAACATTGTTACCATTTTGCTTGTCAGTGTAAAATATATTTATTGGATATGAATTTAGAACACAAAAAAATAGTAGATATGTAAAACACTGCAGGGATATTTGTGGAGTCTCTGAATTCGTTCTGAGAAATAGTATTGCCTCCATCAGATCCTGCATACATGACCTCACATCTGATCTCATTATTTCCAGGCTTGAGAACGGCCTCTCTACACTAATTTGGGTTTGAGGCAAAGCGGTGACCACAGAGGAAACATCTCTAAGGCCATGTTCACACGGCTTAAAATGGGCCGTATTTCGGTCCGTAATTACGCGCCGAAGTGCGCCAATTACGGGCCGAAAACGGCCCATTCATTACGGTAATTCACAGTTCTCATAGAGAACTATGGATTACGTCTCCTCTCCCCGCCCGGGCGGGGAGATAATTCACATGTCACTTTCTCTCGGCGTATACGCGCCGCTAGCAGTGATTGTCTATGGGCCGGCGAAGTGCCGCCCCCCGCTCACTCCCCTGCTCCCGCCCCGCCCCCGTCCACACGGTGTAATTGCGGGGCGTAATTACGCCCTGCAAATACACCGTGTGAACATAGCCTAACAATGTCAGGGTATAAAGGAATTGCTACAGCCACAGTCCGTTTTGATGAATGGTTGAACTCCTCTACTTCTTTGAAAGCAGGTGAAAAATTTTCCTGAAATCTGTTTGCCATGGGAGCAGAATGTTTTCCCCTGGGGGAGCGCTTTGCCTGCTCCATGTCATCAATTACACTCCTCATGTGATAAGGCTGAAGATATGGGAGCAGTAGCACTGGCCGGACCCAATTCCTCTTGCTCTTTGCACTGCATCGAACTAACTGGAGCAACTTATATATATTTTGGGAGTCGGTCCCTTTTAGGACGACTCCGACCCCGGCACAATAGGCACCGACTCCGACTCCACGACTTCGACTCCACAGCCCTGGCGAAAGAGCAGGTTCATAAATCAGGCGCATTCTATTCTACTATAACGCACCTGAAATTTGGTGTTTAAACGACAAATTTCATACATGTGGCCCGTAGTGTTTAATAAAAATGTCTACAACCATCACTAGGAGAAGTTAAACCCATACATCATTTTTGTTAAAGGGGTTGTCTGGTAAAAAAAAATCTATACCATTGTGACCAGGGTCAATGAGACGTCCCATCCAGATTATGACATCCTATTCCCCACCAGTTCAGTAGATTTACTGCTTCCCGCTGCCATTGACGTCGGTTTTGGAGTACTTTGTGGGGAGCAGATGTTCCTGTCTCGTACAGATGCTCCACTGCTTTCTGGACATGGCAAGGGGGTCAATTCATTCTCTCTCCAAACAGTGCATTCTATAATCATTGCTCTGAGGAGAGACCTCCCGCAGCGTGTTCGGGGGGGGGGGGTCCTCGCTGATACCATAATGGACCCTGAATTTATACCATTGTGCTTCTCCACAGTTGTCGGCCTGATTGCTACAATTACATGATGCAGCTGCAGAGAGACACAATCTTCTACCCCAGTGTCCTATGACACACCAAAATATTTGAAAAGGCGCTTACTAACCCCATTACCCATCCAAGGGCATTGATGTTCCAGGTGGTCCTGATTGTGTAAAAGCCTGCTCTGATTTATGCAGAGTCCGACAGAGCTGTCATGTTTTTTCGCCCGTTAAAATCTGAAAAAAAAGTAATTCAGTTTTAAGATCTCCGCTTGCTGCCAGTGAATAAGAACATTCTTACTTACATTAGGAAATTAGAGGCTCCTATCCTTGACCTGTTCACAAGCTGGGGGTTTGTTACAGTGTGTCAGAGTACAGAATCCTTGAAGAGGTTAAAGGCATGTTCACACACTGGATTTGGCCGCGGGTTTCGGCACGGTTGCCCAGGCCAAAACCTTGTCCAAATTGCGGCCCAAACGCCCCCAGTTCATTACATGGTTTCCTATGGGAAACCGCATTGCTGTTCACACGGTGCGGTTTTGGCCGCGGCCTTGCCTGTTAATTCTTGCAGCGTCTTCGGCGCGGTGTCCATGCGGGGTCGGCGTGGGTTTCGTCGTGCTTTTTGCCGTGTTTGGTGCATGGGTTTGGCCGCGGGTTTTGTCCTGCCTATTAATTTGTATGGGTGGAAACCTCGCCGCAAATCGCGCGCAAAACCACGTCCCAACCGCGCCGCCTGATATTTGGTCTTTTTTGGGCACGCAGGGGGACGGCTTTTGTTTGCGGATTCAAGCCCTACTCCTTTACACCCACATGTTCATGTTCCGCCCGGGCGGAAGAATGAACATGTTCTAAGTTCTTCAGAACGCCGGCGGTGTAAAAAAACCGTCTGGCGGAAAATCCGTGCAGTGTGGACTACTGCACAGATTTTCTATTGAAGTCTATGGGGGAGCGTTGCATATCGGTTTTAAAACCGAAAACCATCTGAAAAACCGATAAATAACCTGTGCCGTGGGGACAAGCCCTGAGTCATCAGTACAGCCAAAATATGGATGAGGTATTATGGGTTTCCGCATTTTTGGTAGAAAACCTCCAAATATCTACAAAACTGTGACTAAACTGCATGTGAATACTCATACCGAAACACTGCAACAAACGATGCTGTTTGAGCAGGATCAGGTCAGGATTTGGTGTTCCAAAGTGTGGTCTCGGCTTTCATTAAAGGGATTATAATGGGTTTGTCCATTTTATATTATTTTTACTTATTATGTATATATTAGGGAATCATACAATTTTCTAATGTTTATATATTTAAAATTCTTCACCTGTACCTCAATTATACCTAGGCCTCTATCTATGAAAAAATGGTACAGATCACATTCCTGTCCATAGTAGTGGCTGCCATGGATTAACTATATGGACAAAATAGTCATGTGACCAGCATACAGGTCTTCTGACCCCTGGTATCCGGGTAACAGTAGTGTATGGAGGAGCAGAACTTCTCCATTATTACCACCTCCAGCAGCATCTTATCATGTGACCACCACACAGGTCATGTGACCACTGGTATCCAGGTAAGTGTAGGGGAGCGAAACTTCTCCATTATTACTAACCTCCAGCAGAGTCTTATCATGTGACCACCACACAGGTCATGTGACCCTGGTATCCAGTAAAAACAGAAGTGTATGGGGGGAGCAGAACTTTCAGTATTACTACCTCCAGCAGTGTCTTATCATGGTACCCCCAAACCCCAGGTCATGTGACCCTGGTATCCAGGTAACAGTGTATGGAGGAGCAGAACTTTCTCGTTAAAGGCCCTTTTTTCACCATGACGGGTTTTTCTGCGGCCAAAACCACGTCCAAATCGCGCCTAGTTTATTAACATGGTTGCCCATTGGAAACCGTGTTAATATTCACACGCCGCTGCCTTGCCGCGCGTGTGTGAGAACTCTCCTGTCAATTCTTGACAGGGAGTTCTCAGCGCGGCGGCCGCGCGGTGTTGCCGTGGGCTACGCCGCGGGTGTAGCGCGGCTGACCCGCGGCTCCCGGCGCGGTTTGCTCCCTGCCTATTAATTTGCATTCGGGCAAACCCTCTCTGCAAGCCACGCCCCACCCGCGCCGAGACCACGCCCAGCGCCCGTGCCGCAAACCGGGAGATACGAGTTTGCGGCGAGGTTAGGACGAGGATTGGCCGCGGGCCAAACCCGCTGTGTGAACAGAGCCTAATAGTTCCAGCAGTTTCTTATCATGTGACCACCACACAGGTCATGTGACCTTTGGTATCCAGGTAACAGTAGTGTATGGCGGAGCAGAACCCTTACACAGCAGCGTCTTATCATGTGACCACCACACAGGTCATGTGACCCTGGTTCCAGGTTTAAACAGTTGTGTATGGAGGAGCAGAACTTCTCCACTATTACTACCTCCAGCAGTACCTTATCATGTGACCACCACTTTGGTCATGTGACCCTGGTTATAACAAGTAACAGTAGTGTATGGGGAGCAGAACTTCCCCCAGAAACGTCTTATCATGTGACACCACACAAGTCATGTGACCCCGGTTACAAGTAAACAGTAGTTATGGGGGGAGCAAACTTTCCGTATTACTCCTCCGCAGCACTTTATATGTGACCACCACCAGGTCATGTGACCTTGGTTCCAGGTAACAGTGTGTTGGAGGAGCAAAACTTCTCAGATTTCCCACCTCTAGAAAGTAGAAATTTTTTAAAAAAAAACTTTACGGG
>JAODAL010028070.1:0-53934 GCA_025379985.1 Phyllomedusa bahiana | reverse complement strand
AAAATCATTCTACTGTTATTAATAGTGAATCTGGGGAGTTCATGCGCTGGCCGAGTCTCTGCCCTGTTTCCCCCCACATAAAGGCCTGTGGTCGGCATTTGCGCACACATGATCAGATACACCACATTGCTAGACCTGCGGAAAAGTCCCCCTAATTCTGTGCACCTGCTGTGACTGTGGACAGGTACACTGTCAGCAGTGGGGAAATTTACTGCAGGTCTTGCACCTGTTTTTGCAGGCAGGGTGAGGTGCCATTTTCAGTTGGGCCCTTCAGGCGCTCCGGAAATAATACCCACAGGTTTGGTGTATTTTGATCATGTGTGCGCAATGCCCGACCACAGCCTTTATGGGGGGGAAACAGGGCAGAGACTCAGCCAGCGCATGAACTCCCCAGATTCACTATTAATAACAGTAGAACTGATCTTCCATGGCACAACACTTCTCCAGAGAGGACCACTGTATTGAAGATCTAAGATTATGGTTTTAAGGGGACACTTAAGACGCAGAGGGAGAGAAAGGAGTGGGAATTTAAATTAATGCAAAAATTTCAGACTCTGCAAAATGGGTTAAATATCCATGCTAGCTTCAGTAAAACTATATGTGAACTGTGATGGCACAAATTACACGTGATGGCTGGAGATAAGACGGCAGTTTTTACTGACCCCTCTGACATGCCTCACAAGTTTACAGATAGTTATTTGTTTGAACTGTTGTAAATGACTTTTTTGCTTATATTGCATTTTGTTATGTATAAGAATTCTAAGACCCTTTTGAAGGTCCATGTCTTGTGTGTATAAAAAGTCTGTGAATTTTCAATTTCTTGTATATCATCATGTCTGAAGAAGGGAGCTAGTTCTCTCGAAAGCTTACCATCAAATATACTCAGTTAGCCTCTAAAAGGTATCGCCTGATTTCTTCACTCTTCTACCTGCTCTATTCTGTAATCTGATTGGCTGGCCACCAAAATTACAGGAAGCGCCGAAAAAGGCGCGATCTTAATAGATGATGCTCAGATTTTAACCTTAATTATCGCATGATCTGGAAATTTCGATCACCATAAAAACCTTGCCGATTTCAACTTTGTCGATAAAAATCGCTCAACACTAATCTCTGAGCTTTAGTTCTTTCCAAAGATTTTCTATTCGATTCAGATTAGGTGAATGGCTGGCCCATTCTATATAGAAACTTTATTTTCTTTCTCTGAAACCAATTGAGAGTTTCCTCGGCTGTGTGTTTGGGATCAATGTCTTAACAAAATGTCCACCCTCATTTCATCTTTATCATTCTAGTAGATGGCAGCAGATTTTAATCAAAAACATACATTTGTCCATTCATCCTTCCTTCAATTATATGAAGTTTCCAAGTGTACTGTAGCCATGGTGTTTTTGGGGTGATATGCAGTACCTTTTGGCTTGCAAACATGGGATGACATGTATGGCAGGCACAATTTTTTTGTGCATATTAGTAGCATAGAATGTGTCTGAATCTATGAATCTGTTATACTGTGATTAATAGATTTAGCACTTTCTAGCTACTAAGTGACAATTCTGGCTCAGGTAAACCACTTATAAAGTGGTCTACCTTTTCCAGCAGTAATGCACATGGATTTGCTGTTCAAAAGTCATAGATGTGTAGATTCGTATGGTTGTAGTGCGACAAACCTCCAGTATGCCCCCCGATCTCAAGCGCATTACAAATGCCACGGACGCTTTATAATGCGCCTAATATTGGAATGCGCCTGATTAAAAATGTAGCGAACAGGGCTGCACCAGTTTTTGGGTTGAAAAGACTTCTGGCGCAGCCCCATACATACATGTTGCCCATGTTATGTATTATGGCATTTAAAGAGTTCATTTTGGTCTCATCTGACTGAACTATATTCTTCCAGTTTTTCACAGGCTTGTCTAAATGTGGTTGAGCAAACTTTAAACACACTTGAACATGCTTTTGCTCAGCAATGGAGTCTTGCGTGGTAAGCGTGCATATAGGCCATGGAGGGTGAGTGTATTACTTATTGTTTTCTTTGAAAGAACTGTACCTGCTTATTCTAGGTCTTTCTTTAGCTCTCCATAGGTGCTGCTTAGCTCTTGAACAACTCTTCTGATAATTCTTTTCACTCCTCTATCTGAAATCTTAAGAGGAGCACCTAGTTGTGACTGGTTTGTGGTGAAATAATATTCTTTCCATTTCCGAATTATGGCTCCGACAGTGCTCACTGGATCCTTAACTAGTTTAGAAACTCTTCTGTCATCAATGCTATCAATATGTTTTTCAGCAATAAGGTTGAAAATGTCTTGAGGCAGCTCAATGGTTTAACCCATAATGAGATTTTTCTTGTCTGGCTTCAATAACACCCTTAGAAATATATTTACTTAGAAAATTGGTGACATATTTCATACTTATTTTACCTGCTGTTTATATATACCCTGTTTCCCCAAAAATAAGACGGTGTCTTATATAAATTTTTGCTCTTAAGATGCGCTAGGTCTTATTTACAGGTAACGTCTTATTTTTCCGTGAACAAGAATTCACATGTATTCCATATATACATACAGCACCAATGATGACACAGTATCTGATGAAAGTGAGTACACCCCTCACATTTTTGCAAGTATTGCATTATATCTTTAACCACTTACCGCCGGAGCCAGTTTTGGCCTCTCTGACAGAGCCCCATTTTTTTTTAAATCTGCCATGTATCACTTTATGTGAGAATAACTTTTTGACACTTTAACCTGTCCATGTGATTCAGAGATTATTTTCTTGTGACACATTGTGCTTTAAGATAGTAAGAAATTTTGATTCAACAAGTCCTTGTTTATTTGTGAAAAATATTAAAGTATTGTGAAAAATTTTAAAAAATTACCATTTTCAAACTTCAAAAATTTCTGTGTGTAAGACAGATAGTTATTCCACTCAAAATAGCTTATAACTAGCATCTACCATATGTCTACTGTTGGTTGGCATATTTTTTTTAAATGTCTTTTTTTTATTTATGATATTAGGGGGCTTAGAAATTTAGTAGTATTTTCACATTTTCAAGAAAATTTGCAATATATATATTTTTTTTAGGGATCTTTATTTAGAGCAACATTTGTTTTTTTTTTGCAGATCCTCAGAGAGTTCTTTGCTATGAGGTGCCATGTGAACATAATGAGGGAATGTGAGAGCAATAACATAAAATTTAACACACCAACTCCTTATTTACACCTGAGATCTTGTAACACTAATAAGTTACATGACACCATGGAGGGAAAATGTCAAATTGGGCACATTTGGTCTGTTGAGTTATTTTGAGGGCTCACCAATTTTACTCTTTTATACAAGCTGTACACTGACTACTTTACATTTTATCAAAGTGTCATATCTTCAGTGTTGTCCCATGAAAAGATATAATACAATATTTACAAAAATGTTAGGGTTATACTAGACTTTTGTGTGAAATGCTGCAAGTAATTACAGTCTGTAGGTCTAGCACCATGAGCTACTTTACTTTCTGATCTCGCTTTCTTCACTCATGATAATCTGGCTTTACATGTATCTCTCTCTGGCTGTTTTCTCCCTCTGTTTCCAGTAGGCACATTCCCATATCATTCTCGCAAAGCTCCCCTCACTTGACTCTTTCTCAAAGGCCAGCTGTCTCAGAGTAACACGTGATGGGAATCATATGGTATCCCTTCCAACTACCATACCTCCCATTGGTCCCAGTTTTAGCCAGAAATTCCAATTTTACAAACAATGTTTCTCTGTCAAAGAAGATGTGACCCAAATCGTAGTGTGTCACCAGAAGACTGTTGAGAGATATGAACATGCTCCCTGAGCAACTGTGTTGCCAGAGTAACCAGGTGACTGATCACACCACACAGCACATCTCATGCCAAACTACCTGTAAAAGAAAGTTAATATTTATGTTAATATTAAGTCCTTCCTGGAACAACAAATGTTGGCAAGCATGTTTGTTTTTTTCATCTCAGCCTTCCAAGACAAGGCTTTTCTATCTTGTTGTATTTTTTAATGATACTATTTCATGAATTATTTAATGCATTGGGTCACTCAAAACCAAAAAAACCTTTATGGGGTGAAATGATAAAGAAAAAATTCAATTGTGCCATTGATTTTGAATTTTATATTTATGGAGTTAAACATGTTGTATAAATGACATCAACTTTTTCTGTTGATCAGTATTACTCTGGACACAAGAAAATTTTATATTTCTGTTATTTAAAAAAAAAATCAAACTTTTTTAAATTTTACCTTTGAGCATCATTTTTCAATAACCTTTTTCATTTCTCCATCTATGTACCTGTGCTGGAGCACGTTTTTTGTGAGCTGAGTTGTGAGATATAATCTTTCTTAGTACTATGCAACTTTTTATTCAGTTTTTATTACTGTTATTTTGGAAGGCAAGACTGCTAAAATAAAGTGTAATTATGGCATAAAAATAAGTATATTTTATAATACTGGAATTTTATGATTGTGGAAATATCAATTAAGTTTTATTTTTATGTTTTATTTTTTATATGTAAAATGGGAAAAGGTGGATGTTTTGAACACTTAATATTTTTTAAATATTTTTATGTTCATACATTTTTCCCCTATAATGTAGTATTCTTATTCTAGTCTGCTAAGGGGGCATGAACTCTTGTACATTTTCTGCAATAATAATGTATTACAGTATAGCCTACACCTATTGCTCGTTTACAACACCCTGCCGCTAGTAGGGTACAGAAGAGGTGACAATATGATTGGTCTAGAGGATTCATTAGTACCCTGGTTTCAATAACAAGAAGTTAGCACTCTGCAATCATGTCATAATAAAAACAATCAGATGATGGATGGGGATGCCCTGCCTTGAGGCTGTGCTCACCCTGAAGGCAGGCTTTAGCTGCAACCAACAGCTATATGAAACTGGCACAGCTTTTGATCCCACTTCATATGGCCTTACTGATTCTATGACATAAATAAACATGAAATGTTTAGAAGGGGTTAAAAAGAGTAGCTAAATTGCTGCTTTTTTCACCCCCCTCTTAAAAAATAAATATTATTTAATGCATTTTACATATTCCAAAATGATTCCGCTAAAATTTTTCCTACAAAAAACAAGGTTTTGTACAGTTACATAGAAGACAAAAATAAGAAGGCTGATGGAACACAGAGGGTAAGTAATGTTATTGATCTTTAAGCTTAAATAACTTACATTCAAACACAATTCAATATCAGCAGCACTCTACTAACACTAAAACAATCAAAGGGAACATAGGAATTATTGGAAAAGCATTTCTGCTACTTAAGATACATGGAAACTTCATGTTCTTACTGTACATTTTTGATCAAAACTGTATAAGCTCATCTGCCAACGTCAAAGCGACCTCAATGCAGATGGAAACTTACACTATGTTACCTGTCTTGGTGCTGGTTCAGACCTCCACATTTCAGGGAGAGTAGTAATACATTAAATGGGCTGTCCAGTGAAAACATATAATTTCTCCCTAATTACATAGTTACATAGTTTGTAAGGTTGAAAAAAGACAGATGTACATCCAGTACAGCTTATTGGATTGTTAATCCAGAGGAAGGCAAAAAAAATTAGAACAAGCACATTGTAATCATTTTAGGGAAAAGATTACTTCCTGACTCCAGTCTGGCAATCAGAATTAATTTCCTGGATCAACAATCCTTATCCACAACCCTAGTCACTATAATTTGTTATATTATTACACTTTAGAAATGTATCCAGACTCTTGTTGAATTATTTTAGTGCAGTCACCATGACAACTACCTCTGCCAGCAAGTTCCATAGTCTCACTGCTCTTACAGTAAAGAATACCCTTCTTTGTTTATGTAGAAACCTTCTTTTCTCTAAACATAGAGGGCGAACCCTTGTTCCAGATGCAATCCTGGGTATAAATACATCTTGGAAGAGATCTCTACATTGACTTTTGATATATTTATACATATTTTTATTTCAACCTGCAGCCGTCTTTTCTTAAACCAAATTACCCTACTTTTGCTAATGTTTCTGGGTATGATAGTCTACCCAGTCCTTTTATTATTTTTGTAGCACACCTCTGAACCTATTCAAGCTTCACAATGTCTTTCTTGTGCACTGGTGCCCAAAGCTATGCACAATATTTCATGTGAGGTCTGGCTGCTACAATTAAGTTTACTGTTCACTAAGATTCCCAAGTCCTTTTCCATGTCACTTTTATCCAGAGTTTTTCCAGAGTTTTTTCCATTTAAGTAATATTGCAATGGATTTTTTCTTCCCATGTGTATAACCTTGCATTTATCTATGTTAAACCTAATCTGCAACTTCTCTGCCCAGGTCTCCAATGTCAGGGACACCCTAGTTTTTCCCTTGCTTATACACTCATGGCTATCCTGAGCAAGCCTTAGTCAACACAGAAGCCAACAGATGGATGACAGACAAACCGACAACAAAAAGGAACAGACACAACAGAAAAAGAAAGGTAGCAGAGTCAGGCAGTCCAAGGTCAAACTGGGATATCACGCAGTAAAGAGTCAGGAGGCAGAAGAATAGCCAAAATAATAAAGTCCAGAGCCAGAGGAAATCCAAACGAACAGCAGAGACACAAGTCAGAATGAAGAAGGATATCATAGCCAAAGAAGCAGTAAACAGGTGAGCATAAATATCCCACCCTGGCCAAGGATTGCCCCAGGTAATTAACGATTAAGGTTCTATAGAGAATCCTGGCTGCGGCTACAAAGAGACAGAACCTCTTAAAAGGCAGTACACACATTACTCACATCCCAACTTATCCAGATCCCTTTTTAATAGTATATTATCCTCTATTGTGTTGATTACCTTACACAGCTTAGTAGCATCTGCAAAGATTGATATTCTGCTTTGCAATCTTTTAGCAAGGTCATCAATAACTATATTAACGAGAATAGGGCCCAATACTGACCCCTGTGGTACACCACTACTAACAGGAATCCCGTTTGAGTATTTACCATTAATCACCACCCTTTTCACTCTTTTCTATCACTGTGCCAGTTACCCACTTGCAAATATTTTCCCTCTATACAAGCATTCTGATTTTACTTACCAAGATTTTATGTGACACAGTATCAAATGCTTTAGAAAAATCTAGATATACAGTATAACATCCAATGCCTCACCATGATCCAGTCTAGAGCTAACCTTCTCATATAAGCTTATGAGATTAGTTTGACAGGATCGGTTCTTGATAAACTGCTGAAATGGAGTAATATATTTATTTTCAATGAGATACAGGTACTTCAGGATGACATCTCTTAGAAAACCTTCAAACAATTTACCTACAACAGAGGTTAAACCTACTGACCTATAGTTTCCAGACTCACTTTTTGATTCCTTTTGAATATTGTCATTACATTTCCTTTGGAACATACACCATTACTATGCAGTCCATGATTATTAAAAATACGGGCCTGTCTATAACATTACTAAAAAATAAGCATTTGATACACATCGTTTTCCCACCTATATACTGTAGAAAGGTCTGTTATATTTATCATAGGTACACTTTAACTGTGAGAGACAGAATCTAAAAGAAAATCCAAAAAATAACATGGTATGATTTTAAAATAATTAATTTGCATTTTATTACATTAAACAAGTATTTGATACAATAGAAAAAACAGAACTCAATATTTGGTACAGAAACCTTTGTTTGTAGTTCTTGAACAAGTTTGCACACACTGCAGCAGGAATTTTGGCCCACTCCGTACAGATCTTCTCCAGATCTTTCAGGTTTTGGGGCTGTCACTGGGATACATTGAGTTTTAGCTCCCTCCATAGATTTTAGATTGATTTCAGGTCTGGACACTGAGCAAAAAGCAAGTTTATACACTGGAGACTGATAAGACCACTCTAAGACCTTAAGGAGCCACTCCTTAGCTGGCCTAGGTGTGTGTTTCAGGTCATTGTCATGATGGAAGACCCAGCCACGACCCATCTTCAGTGCTTTTACTGAGGGAAGGAGATTGTTGGCCAAAATCTCACAATACTTGGCTCTATCCATCCTCCCTTCAATATAGTGCATTCATCCTGTCTCATTTGCAAAAAGCACGCCAAAGTATGATGTTTCCACCCCCATGTTCCACGTTTGGGACAGTGTTCTTGGGGTTGTACTCATCCTTCTTCCTCCAAACACAGCGAGTGGAGTTGATATCAAAAAGTTCTATTTTGGTCTCATGTGACTACATGACATTCTCCCATGCCTTCTCTGGATCATCCATATTGTCATTCGTGAACTTCAACCCGGCCTGGACATGTGCTGGCATGAGCAGGAGGACCTGGTGTGCCCTGCAGGATTCTAATCCATGACGGCTTAGTGTGTTACTAATGATAATCTTTGAGACTGTGTTTCCAGCTCTATTCATGTCATTGACCAGGTCCTCCTGTGTAGTTCTGGACTGATTCATGACCTTCATCAGAATCATTCTTACCCCACAAGGTGAGATCTTTCATGGAGCCTCAGACCGAGGACGATTGACAGTAATCTTGTGTTTCTTCCATTTCCTAATAATTGCACCAACAATTGTTGCCTTCTCTCCAGCTGCTTGCCTATTGTCCTGTAGCCCATCCCATCCTTGTGCAGGTCTACAATTTTTTCCCTGGTGTCCTTAGACAGCTCTTTGGTCTTGGCCATGGTGAAGAGGTTGGAGTGCGATTGTGTGGACAGGTGTCTTTTATACAGGTAACAAGTTCAAACAGGTGCAATTAACACAGGTAATGAGTGCAGAGTAGGAGGGCTTCTTAAGGGTGCTTTCACACAGTGTGTTTTTGGTGCATTTTTGTTGCGTTTTTTGTGCAGGAAGGCACAGCAATTAATGCTGTACATTTCTGCACAAAAATCGCTGTAAAATTGCGATAACATTTTTGAAAGGGGAGCTCTGATTGGTTGCTATGGACAACAGAGAAAATCTTAGACCTAGACAGTTTTCATACATGTCCCGTAAAGTCATCAGGAAATGGCCCATGCATGGGTAGTAAGGAGTTATTCCTAAAAAAGATAGTGATCTAGAAGTAAGGACTCTTGGATGTGTCAAGGCAACAATAGACAATGGCTGATGCAATTCTGCAAAGGCTAAGACAAAAGACTTAAATAAATCTGTCAATGATACAGTCCAATGCCAAAGAGATCTTCATAATTTGTGACAATACCATAATTATACAACAAAAGATCAACAGACATTCAGTACGGCAATTATAATGTACTTTGGGAGACATGTATGAAAACTGTCTATGTCTAAGACTTTCTTTGTTGTCCATAACAGTCAATCAGAGTTCCCCTTTCATTTTTTCAAAACACTATATGAAATGTAAAGGAACTCTGATTGATTGCTATGGGCAACAAAGAAAGTCTTAGACCTAGACAGTTTTCATACATGTGTTATGATGAGTATTTATATTATTTCACAATATGACAATGTTTATTGCATAGGTCAAATACTGAAAAATATTGGTTCGCCATTTAGCATTCATCAAAATATATAATATTTATAGAGAAACAGATCAATAGTTCTACAAACATATAGATAGTTCCAATTGTCAGACATTTAGATTCACTTTGTATTATGTTACAAGACATATTATCACATTAATCTACAGAAATATATTGAGGAAGTACACTTCAATTTATTTTCCTTCAATTTCCTAACCTTGACCAAGGAGTTATAAAATAAAATTAGTTAAGGTATAATGTACACAGTTGGGTGACAGCTGCTTAAATGAGGTACACTCACCCTGCAGCTAAGCAAAACTAATATGAATTAATTTAAGAAGGATGGCATTAGCCAAAGAGGGAATACACAGCTATTCAATTTCAATGGGTGAAAGGCCACTGGGAATATTACTGCATATATAATTGGTAGAGATGGGCGAATTTCTCAAAAATTCGATTCGGTCACTTCGCCGAGTTGCCCGACAAAAAAAATTGGGTTTCCCGAATTACTGCGGAAACGAATGCTTTTAAAAAAGAAGCTTTTTTCCGGGCTGCACGACCCTGCAGGGTGCTGAAAAAACGTTGTGCCATGCTTAAATTTTGCGAGGGAGTTTGGGTTTGGTCTTAAATTACAATGTTGGGGTTTTAGTTTTGCCACGCAGAGATCCCTTTCCTCTTAGAATCGTTTTCACTAAAAAAAATTCCCCCGGGGGCACTTAAGGGGGAAAACCTGCCCAAAAAACTCAAGCGGGAATTTTGCCTGTTTAAAATTTTTTTGCCAGGGAAGTGGAAAAAAAAAAAAGCTGAGAGTCGGGTGGAAACTTTAGTGACGGGAGTGTGGAGGGGACGGGGGCCCAACCACAGCAGCATGAGGTCAGGCGTGGCACAATGACTTTTGGGAGGGGGGCCAAAAAGAGGAACCCAAACAGAGTGGCACAATGACTGAAAAGCGGAGGCCCACGGGGGCCCAGCGATGAGGTGGGCAGTGGCACAATGACATTCTGGGGGCCCGGCAAAAATGTTTAAGGCCACAGAGGGGGCCCCCAATCACACAGTGTGGGGGGTCACCCGGCGGCAGCAGTATGAGATCAGGCAGTGGCAAAAGGGTTTTTCCCTGGAGGGCAAAACAGTATTAGGCCACGAGGGCCCCAATCCCCAACAGTGGCGGGGTCACGACAGCAGCAGCTTTGGCGATCGGCCCAGTGGCAAAATTGACATTTGGAGGGGGAAAAAACAGGGGGGAAGCCACAGAGGGGACAATAAACTGAGAGCGGGGGGTTTCACGGCCCCCCAGCAGCTGGGGTTTAGGCAGTGGCACAATGAAAAAGTGTGGAGGACTGGCGGGCAGCCACAGCACCCGCATGAGGTCGGGACAGTGGCACAAGGGACACAGTGGGTTGTCACGGCAACAGAAACACCCAAGAAGCAGCATGAGGTAATAGAGTGGCACAAAAGAGTGTTGGGGTGGGGGGGCAATTCCCAGTCCTGGAAAAGATGGGGGTTTAGGCGGGATGGGGGAAACTGTCGCGTGTGGGGGATCAGGGGGGGGGGCCCGGCTTAAAAATTTGTGGCTGAGGCAGGTGTTTAAACCCAAAGACTGACCCCTAAGGAATTGGTGTGGGGGAAATCCGGGCCCATCCAGGGCCTGATTTCTTGAAAAAGGTCAGCTTTCCCAAACTTTTTCCCTTGGACAAGCGGGTTCTCCTTGGGGAAACGAGGGCCCCCCGCCGCACTGAACACCCATTTTTGATCCCAACATTTAGGGGCCGGGAGGACAGCTTCCCCACTGAAAAACTCGGAAAGGTTGGGGGCCAAAAATCCAGTTTGGTGCCCATTTGGCCCGCGGTTATTCAAAAATGTGGTGGCAGAGTGGGGTCCAAGTGGGCCACAACCTTTTGGGTTTCTGGGGATGCCCCAGGTCCTTTGCTGCTGTGCGGGGACTGCCCTCCCCCACTGGGCGGGTAAAGGAAGCGGGTTTTTTTCAGTGACTCCGGGGACTTGGGGTTAAATATGATGGAGCTGGTACTGCCCCAAAACCCCCCCACCTTCCCCAGCAGCCGGGGCCCGGGGTATTTTCGTGACCCGCTGGGGAAAACCCCCGGTCAGACCTTTTTCAGAGGAGGGCGTTTGCCCCCACATAGGCAGCACCCAATTTGATTGGAGGTTTCCCAATAGTTTTTGGTTTTTTCTTCCCTCTCATGCGGGGAAAAAGGCCCCCATTTTGGCCCGGGTTAGGAGGGTCCAATAGGGTGGAGGGGGCCCAAAAGTCCCCCCTCCCCGGGGATGTGCCTTTTTCGGCGTAATTTAGCCAGGAAAAAATAAGCTGCGGCACAAGTGACCCCGAGGGGCCCCCTCCCTCCATTTCCACTGTAAAAACGGGCCACGGTGTTTGGGGGGCCCATTTTCCCTCGTTTCCTTTTCTCCTTTCCCCCTCCTCCAGTGCTTGCCCCTTTCCTTTCTCTTGTCCCTGGGTAGAAAAAACTCATTTCACCGGGAAAATTGCTTCTGCTCCAATGTCCCCCTCCTCCTCCATTTCACCCCCCAAACCGGACTCATGTGGCCAGGGGAAAAGGGTATTTCCCCAAGTCCCCAAAGCCCCTTTGCCCAGACAGATTTTTCAGCATCTTTTCCCAAGGACATAAAGCAGGGGGAATGATTTTATTCACCCTGTAGCCCTGGCGACGGGAAAAAAACGTCGCCTCCTCGAAGGGCCCCTCAAAAAAAACGCAGGTGTCACGCATGAGCTGCCACTGGCTGACATAAAAAATTTCCCACAGGGGAGTACTTCTGTCTGCCTGGATCATCAAAAAATCTTTAAAAAGGCCCTTTTCTTTTTTATACAGTCGGGTTTCAAAATTTTGCGGCGGGAATTCCAGCGGGTGGAAACATGGGCTTATCGAGTTTTTTGGGGGGGGCCCCTTTTCCCGGGCAATGGGGGGGGTTGTTCTGTTTTGTACGAATGGTAAAGGGGATGCCCCATTTTCCCCTGGCCATTTTCAGAATCTTCTGAAGATCGGTAAAAATTCGGGAAAAACCTTTTAAAACCGGGTTTTGGAACACGTGCCCTTTGCAGGGCGTAGGGGCCCAAACCCCTCCTCAGTGCGCGCGGAAACCAGGTTATTTCCCATTGTCCGTCACCTGGTTCCGATATTTGCATTTGGGCCGGAAAAAAAGCCCACTTTGTTTTCTTTAATGCATGACCCCCGGGGGCAGTTCCTCCCCTGGTGACTTTTTTAAAAGAGGAAAGCCAGGTGTAAAAACTGCGGGGACACCCTGTGCCCAAAACCATGTGGTATGATGGAGAAAGTACTTGTGGGGGCTGGGGATGGTGGTAGTGGTGGAGGGGGAAAAGAGGCGGACATTGCACGGGTTTGCAGCAGTTTTTGCAAGTGGGGGGAGAAACCCGGGGTTCTGCCCAAAGTTGTTGGTGTGGGGGGCTGGAAGCCCCATTCCCAGGGGGCCCTTAAAGGACATGTACGGCCCCGGGACCTTAGTTACAGCCCCGGGCCCTTTCCGCGCTGCCGGCCCCCTTGGAACAAAGGGATAAGCTCAGGACTGACCCACCCTTTGGGGTTTATTTATTTATGAAGTGTGGTACTGCCTTTGTGGAAAAGAAAAATTAAAGGGCTTGAAAATCCCCAACCCTCGGCTCGAAAAAGCCATTAGTTCCCCTGAAGGTGCGGGAAGTCCCCGGGGGAAAAAGGGGGGGCGACTGCTTTTTACCAAAAAATTTGGGGCAGGGCACGGTAAAGTGCTGCACCTTGGGATGGTTGGACGAAATTGTTTTCTTTTTGCAATCGCCTGCTAAAACGGACTGCTGGCAAAAATGGCAGCGGGGGAGCAGGAGCATCTGGACCGGGAGATGATTTTCAAAGAAAAAACAGCCCCCTTCTTCCAGGGGTGGTGGAGCCTTGACTGGCTGCAAAGGGCATGCGTGCCCCCGGGCGTTTGCTGCTGCTGCTTTTGCTGGGGCCGGCAGGATGGAACACCACTCTGAGCCCGTTTCTCCCAGGCCACCGGAGGGTGACGCTGCATGTGTTGACGCAGGGCCCTTGGGTTTGGGGCCTTTGTTTTTTGCTCCCTGGCCACGCCCTTACTTTTGCCCACAGATTTAAATATTCCCTTTTCGGCTCCCCCGGTGTTTTTTTGCAAAAAAACTGCCACCCGCCCAAATATTTGGATTTTTTCCGCCAACGCTCCCCCCTGAGTGACTACGCCGCCGCTTTTCCTCGCTTTAGCCCTGGCCCTTTTCTTTCTTTTAACCCCGCGAAACGGGTTTTTTTTCCCCGGGGGGGCCCTTGGTCCCCACCTAAAACTGCTGGGTATCCTGCGATCACGGCCCCCCGACCCACTTGGGTGGCTGCGCGTGCTGACGCGCAAGCTGACGCCCCCTTCTCTGACGTGGTTTAAACCTTTCCTCACCCCCGGTACCAAATGCGGGGCTGCTACAAACATCATCTATTTGTGTTTCATCGTACTGCCGGTTCTCATCCCGGTTTTGGTATGCCGGGGGCTGCCCCTCACAAAAATGCCTCCCCCTGAAATCTTTCCCAAACTTACTTTGCCGCCCCTTCTGCAAAAAAGCAGGCGGTTTTTGGGCCCCCTTTCTTCACTGCCCAAATTGCTTTCTGGGGCGCCCTCCTCAAATTTTTTATCCCCGTATATAGGGGGCCCCTTTAGCCCGACCAATTGTAGTTTTCTGGCTGGGGGGAAAAAAGGTTTGGGACAGAGGCGGGGTTTGGGGGGAGGTGGGGTGGGTGACCCCCCCTTCCCGGGGTCCCTGCCAACTAATTTGGGTTTTGTCTGAGGTTCCCAACCCGGGGCCCCTTTGGGTGGGGTTGTAAAATGTCATCTGGGAGGGGAAAAGGTTTACCCCAGGCAAACCAAACAAGAACCCCTTGGGGGTTCTGAAAAAAAACCCCGGGGCCCCTAGATGACAGCGGCAGGGTTTTTGGCCTCACCCATGAACCCCCGCTGTCGGTCCCTTGCTGTGCTGCGACCTGGGCCGGTTTTCCCGGAAAAGTTTGGGGCCCCCTGCCATCGCAGGTGCCAAAAGCCTGGCCACCCCCTCTGTCTGACTACTTTTTTTTTTAAAATGTACAGGGCACGGTTTTTATTTATGATATCTGTACGAAATTTAAAAAAACACAAACAGGCTTAATTAACCTTTTGGGGCAAGGGAAATTTGGCTACAGGGAAAAAAGTATATATATTTTTGGGGTTGAAAAAGGACGGTTTTTTTTTGTCAGAAAACCCGCAAAAAAAAGCTTGATTAACCCGGTAGTTAAAATTCGACCCCAAAAAATTTAACGCACCAAATAGTAGTTTGTTTCGTGTTACATTGGTGGGGTTTTTTTAAAGCACAAACAAGGTACAGTTGTAATTAACCTTTGCTTGTGAATTAGGGGTACAGGAAAAAAATTTTTATATTTTGGGGGGTTGAAAAAAAAACGGTTTTTTGGGGGGCAGCACCAGAAAACAAGCTTAATTAACCCCTGGATGTTTAAAATTTCGCCCAAAAAATTGAGCCGCACAAAATTTTGTAGCTTTGTAGCGTTTTTACCCAAATTTCGTGTTTTTTACGCCACAAAACATGGATACAGTTGTAAATTTAAACCCTTTTCTTGTGAATTAGGGTACAAGGGAAAAAAATTTTTTATTTTTGGCGTTTTAAAAAGACGGTTTATTTTTGTTGCACACCGCAAAACAACCCCCAAAAAACCCTTTTAAAACCATTTTTTGGGTGTTAAAATTTCGCCAAAGAATTGAGCCCCTCCAAAAAAAATTGCTTTGTTGCGTGTTTTAAAATTTCGTGTTTTTTTACGGGCCCCAAAAAAAAGAGATAAGTTGTAATTTTTAACCCTTTTCTTGGGAAAATTTGGGTTTCAGGGGAAAAAAATTTTATATTTTGGCGTTGAAAAAAAGGGCCCGGGTTTTTTTTGGGGCAGCACACCCCCGCAAAAAAAAACGCTTTAAATTTAACCCTTTGGGTGGAAAATTTCGCCAAAAAATTGGCGCAAAAAAGTTTTTTTTGTGGCGTTTTAAAATTGGTTTTTTTCTACGCACACAACAAGGGGATAAGTTTTTAAATTAACCTTTGCTTGGGAATTAGGCTACAGGAAAAAATTTATATATTTTGGCGTTTGAAAAAGGGTTTTTTTGGGGGGTAGCACCCAGCAAAAAACAACCCTTTAATTTTAAACCCCCGGATGTAAATTGGGGCAAAGAATTTTGGGCCCCACAAAATAGTAGCTTTGTAGCGTGTTACAAAATTTCGTGTTTTTTCGCCACACAACAAAAAATACAGTTGTTTTTAATTTAAACCCTTTTCTTGTGAATTAGGTTCGGAAAAAATTTTTTATTTTGGGGTTGGGAAAAAAAGGTTTTTTGGGGTCAGCCACCAGCAAAAAAACCCTTAAATTTAAACCCCGGATTTAAAATTTGGGCCAAAAAATTTTGGCCCCCCACAAAAAAAATAGTTTGTTGCGTTGTTACAATTCGTGTTTTTTACGCCCCAAAAAACAAGAGATACAGTTGTTTAATTTTAAACCCTTTTCTTGTGAAATTTTTTACAGGAAAAATTTATATATTTTGGCGTTGAAAAGAGGTTTCTTGGGGGGCAGCAACCAGCAAAACCAAAAAATTAATTTAAAACCCCGGGTGAAAATTCCCCCCAAAGGGAATTTGAGCCGCACAAAAAAGTAGGTTTTTTTTTGCGTGTTTTCTTTGCTTTTTTTCTACGCCACCCCAAAAAAAGAGATACAGTTGTAATTAAAAACCCTTTTCTTGTGAATTAGGCTACCGGAAAAATTTATATTTTGGCGTTTAAAAGGGCGGGTTTTTTGGGGGCAACAGCAAAA
Organism: Phyllomedusa bahiana; assembly: GCA_025379985.1. Classification (NCBI taxonomy): domain Eukaryota; kingdom Metazoa; phylum Chordata; class Amphibia; order Anura; family Hylidae; genus Phyllomedusa; species Phyllomedusa bahiana. The sequence continues at coordinate 37,622 of JAODAL010028070.1, read as the reverse complement.
AACAAATTTTTAATTTAAACCCCTGGATGAAAATTGCGCCAAAGAATTGAGCCGCACAAAAAATTTCTTTGTCTGTTAAATTGCGTGTTTTTAGCACACAAAAAGAGATAAAGTTGTAATTTAACCTTTGCTTGTGAATTATATACGGGAAAAAAATTTATTTTTTTTGGCGTTGAAAAAGACTTTTTTGGGGGTCAGACACCACAAAACAAGTTAATTTAAAACCCTGGATGTAAAGGGGCGCAATAGAATTTTGAGCACCAAAAATGAAGGGGAAAATTTGTTTTGAAAAAAACCCCCTGTTTTTTTAAAATGAATAAAACGGGTTTTTTGCTTAATCCCATTTGGGGATTTTGAATGTATATCAGTGCTTGGACCCCCCGGGTTTTCAGATCCAATACCCCAAAAAATTAGAATAAATTTTAAGAAACAGTCTCGAGACAAGCTGAGACACCCCACAGAAATCGTATAAAAAAACAATTCTTCGTAAGACTATCAGCCGCGGCAGCCCTTCCTGATGAGACAGGAGGGAGTGTAGCCCCGGTCGCGCCCGGATTTATATAGTGCGGTGACGTCACAGAATCTCGCCGGTTTTGATTGGCTTAAATCTCTGCACATGTCATGCGGCTATGCCCTTCTTCCTCCCAGAGTGTTTTTGCCCCATGTAGCGCCATGTGCTCGCGGGGCCATTTTATCAATCAAAAGCACATTTTGGGTTCACCCGAAGTACCCCAAAGTTCGACTTCGTTCCGAACCGAAGTTTTCCTGAAATTCTAAACGAATTCCACTTCGTTAGAATCAATTCGCCCATCTCTAATAATTGGTCAAAAATAATACATTTACAGAGAGTCTTGAAGCCTATTCATTTAACTGTTTGTTGTTGTACATATACAAAACCAAATCAGACACATTCTAGCGCTAGGGCGACAGTTCTGGCTCAGGTATACCTCCAGCACGCCCCCGAGATTGGGCACATTACAAAGTTCCACAGGCGCTATGTAATGCATCTGATAATGGCGTGTGGGAGATTTAAACATGTAGGAACAGGGCTGCGCCTGATATCAGGCTGAAAAAACGCCAGATATCTGGCACAGCCCCATTCATACATGTCGCCCTTAATGGTGTCATGTAGTATTAACTCATCAATAATCTCCTAAAGCCCTGCTTTGCCTTCCATCTCCACATTCTATTTTTTATTTTTCACAACTTTCCTGAGCATTACTTTTACCAGGGTCAAGTAATTTAAAAAGGTAGGAAAGTAGGGTGACAGCAAAGTAAGTGTATGATCATCACAGAAGTATAAACCCCAAGCCAAAAAGCAGATAACAGATTTTCCAGTTAAAATTCATTTTCGGGAAGGGTGTAAAAGACTTTTCAAAAGTTACCAAATTTTTAACTTCCCTTTTAACAAAAACAATTAAGACTTTAAGGCTGTGTCTACACAGCACAGGTTTTTGATTAGATTTTGATTGAGGTTTTGCTGTGTAGACCTCAATAGAAAATCCATGCTGCAGTCTACACAGCACGGAATTTATATTGATGGTTTCCCAAACCACCATCCGTCCAACAGAATATAGAACCCTGTTGGATTCCTGTAGCCCCAAGAAAGAAGTGGGGGGGAAACCCAAAAACCAAACCCACATTTTTTTTTTTTTTTAAAAAATTAGAAATTTTATTATTCCTTGATACTAATAATAAAAATACAGTGGGGGAAGAAAGGACAAGAATGGGGGGGGGGGAAAGGGAAAGGGGAAAAGGGGGAAAACATGGGGAAAAAAACAAGTCCCATGGTACAAAACATTCAGCGTTTTAAGGGAAAACAGATTTTAAGGGAAATACAGCGACAAAAAGTCAGATCAAGCCTTTTTTAAAAAACCCAGAAAAAAGTTTTTAATAATGTTATCAGTTGTTTTTAAAACCATGCAAAGGTTTTGGGGGCACAAACATGCGTTTTGATTTGGGTTTACGCAGAAAACCCCCTTTTACGAAAATATTTAGTTGAATCCAAAAAAAAAAAAAAAAAAACCATTGTTCCCGGGCTTTACTAGGGAGGGTGAGGGGGAAAATAATTAGAGGGTTTCCGCAAGGGTACTTTTTTATTAAATTCTTTGAACCCACTTCGGGGGAATTTGGGGGGTTTTTGCGGAGTTTTCCCCAATGTGTTGCGATGGCCCATTTAGTTGCTGTAAAGAGATTTGTGAGAGGGATTTTTTTGGAAAGAATAGGGAAAGTCTTCAAATGTGATGGTCTAGTATGGCAAAATTTAGGAGTGAGGAAAAAGCCCCCTTGGAGGATTTTCAGTTTAAAAGGGCTTCTAATTTTTTCCCCAAAAAAGGTTTTGGACGAGAGGGCATTCCCCCCCTTTTATGTGAAGTGACCCTTTTTGTCTACAATTCCCCCCAAAACAAGGTGTGAGTATCCGGGAAATATTTTGCAAGCCTGCTGGGTTTTAAAAGTAAATCGGGGAAAAATTTTTTCCTGGTGTTTTCTACTTTTTTTGGGGAAAACCAATTTTGTTTTCTTAGATGTTGTTTTGGCTCCCTTCAACCTTTTTCTACCGTTGAGATGAGCAAGAGTTTTTCCTTTTTCCCCCATTTTACCGCGTAGCCAGGCTTTGTTTTCAGATCTGTGTGGATTTAAGGTTTTAAAAGTGCCGATAGGCCCTTTTGTATTGTTGCCTTTTTTTCCCCCAAAAAAAATCATGTAAAAAAGAGGGGCCTGTGGGGGAAAATTGCCCGGCATTGGGTCTGAAAAAATGCTCGTTGCAAATAGACAAAAAATTGATGGTTGGGGGTTTCGAAAATTTTTTGTGCTAGATCCTAAAATTTTTTTTTAAAAGGGGCCTTTAAAAAACAAGTTCCAAAATTTCATTTATGCCCTTTTTGATCCATTGCGAAATCGGAGCATTGCAAGATAATTTGTAAGGCCGAAAGGGGCAATGGCGTTTGTTTTTTGTAAATAATTGCTTTCCAACGACATGTTTTAACCACCCCCCCTGTGCTCCCATAAAAAAAGGGTGTTTGGTCAAACCCCCCTTGGAGTTCCCCAAACATAACAAGCAATCAAAAAAAGCCCTTTGAATAAACCCCTTTTCCGAGATTGTCGAAATTTTTAAATTTGGGACACCAGGGGTTGCCTGTCAGGGGCTTTCCCAAAAAATTTTAAAAAAGGGTTCAGAATTGATCCCCAAGGTTGTAGTGTACAATTTTGGGAACTGTTTGACCCCCTTCTGTGGTCTTTCTTATAGGAAATTTTTTTTGAAATCTGGGTTCTTTGCTCCCCATAAAAAATTTTAGTATATGTTTTGGAGGTTGGCATCAGTAAAAACGGGGGGAAAAGGAATGGTAGGATCGTCCCCAACATACAGATTTGGGGGGAGTATTAGCATTTTGGATAAAAGGGTTTACGAGCTAACCACGAAAAGGGGAAAAGCGAGAGAGTCTGCTGATTTTTTTAAAAAATTAAATGTATTTTTGTCTTCTAATTTTGTTTTGTTTTGGTGGTATTTAAAATCAGGAAAAAAAAATTTCCCCCAAAGTGGGGGGACATAGTCTTTAGCCCAAAAAAATTTTTAAATGTTAGGGGGAAAATTTTCCAATGTAAAATTTGCAATGAATCGGAAAAAAACCAAAATTTTTTTAAAATTTTTGGGTTTGTAAAAAGGAAATAAGTTTGAATACCTTTTCAGGAGGTTGGGGTAGGGGGGGGGGATCGATGATTAAGGATGATGGACATGATAAAGTATGTGTTCTGCGTATAGACTTACTTTAGAATTTTCTTTATTTTTTTGTTATCCCTGTAATGCTAGTGTGTTTCCTAATATTTCTGCGGGGGTTTTCTGCACAAAATCGTATTTTTAACGGAGAAAGGGGCATCCTTGTTTTTTCCGTTATTAATGTAGTTTTTTATCAGAAAAGAAAATTTCTAAATGAGTACATCTGGCGGGGGGGAGTAGTGTAAAAAGGACATAATGGCAGAAAAAATTTGAAACCCTTCCCAAAAACCCAAATTTTTTTTAGCACTTTTCTCATATAGAACCCCCAATTTTTCCTGTTGAAAGCCCTTTTCCCCATCCAGGGAGAGAAGGGGAAAGGGAGTTTCCTTTTTTTATGCTATTTTGGGGTAATTCCTTAAAAAAAGTCGTATTTCCGTCTCTATCCCGTCTGCCCTTCCCCCAAACCCCATTTGGGCCCTTTTGGATTAAAGATGGCCGAATATCATTTAATTTTGGGTTTCCCCAAAAATTTGAAAAGATTTGATTCTAGTTTGCAGGGGAAAAGGGTCCCCAAAAATTAAAAGAACCCCGGGCGGCGGGGTTTTCCCCCCTTTGGGATAGTAAAATTTGTAAGCAAGAGTAATTCTTCTGGGGGGGGGTTTCCCTTTTTTTAATTTTTGGACGGAAAAGGTCCGGTTTGATGAGGGGGAGAGAAAGGGCATTTTAAAATTTTTAAAATATTCAAATTTGGGGAAAACCATCGGTGCCGGGGATTTGTTACATTTTAAACCAAATTTTTTAAATTTTCGGACCCTTCGAGGGGGAATTTATTGGTTTGGTTTAAATGTTTCAGTTGATCAGGGGGGTGAAGGGAGAGGGGGCCCGGCTCCTAAAGGAAATCAATGTCCCTTAGTATTTCTGAAGGGGTTTTCGGGATCCCAAGTTCAGGTAAAATTGCGCGTAAAAATTGGCCAAAAAAACATTGGAAAATTTTTCGGGGATCCCCAAAATTTTGGAGTTTGAGGGGGGAGTGTATGTTTTATTCGGGGTTTTTTTTGGGTTGGACCCTTAATTTCTGGCTTTAAAATTTTGCTTTTGGTTATCCCCTTTTCAAGTAAAAAACCAGTTTAATTATTTAGAAGGGGGGTTTTATATTGTTTCAAGTGCATTTCACCCTTTAATTTGCTTTTAAGTAATTGCTAACTTTTCTTTAATTTTTGGAGGGGGGTTTTGTGTTTAAATTTAAATTTTCCAAAAAGGTTAAACTTATCTAGAAGTTTATTAGTCTGTTTTTTTCTCGTCTTTTTTCCCTGTTTTCTGCCGAGATGAATATGCCACGAATGTTCCCCCTTTTGTGCACACCATAATGTTTCCACCCCAAGGGGGCCTAGGGGCATTCAAAACAAAGGAATCCCTGGGAAAATAGTAATCTCAGCAGGATTTTCCCGGGGACTTTAGTAAAAAATTTTTGAGCGCCCCGGTGTAAAGGGGGAGGAGAAAAACGATTCTAATTGTAAGGAAAATTGGGGCTTTGGGGGACCAAATCTAAAAAAAATTTTAGAGTTGGAGACCCCAAAAAAGGGGGGTGCCCGATCCATTGAGAAAAAAAAAATCAATTTTTTGCTTTTGAGTTTTTTGGTGCCAAAATAGTGAGGGAAAGTCTAGTTTTGCTGGGTGGGCTTTTCGCCAAGGAAACGTGAAAATTTTCTTCCCTTTGAAATTTCCCAGTTTTCCCGGGGGGGATCGCCACCCCGTTCCCATTTGCTTTACTTTATCTATCACCATATTTAAGGCTCCACAGACTTTTAAAAATTTCCTTGAGGGTTTTCCTGGCGTGGCAAAAGTTTTTTTTTTTAAAAAGGGAAAATGGCGTAAAATTCGGGGCATACACACAACTATATTTATTCCAAAAATGTGTTTTTAAAATGCATTTCAAAATAGGGATATTTTCCCTTTTTGGGGTCAATAATTGAAAATATTGAGAGGGAAAGCAAAGAATCCCTAAAAAATATGGGTCTCCCGCTTTCTTGAGGGGCCCCGCCCTCCGGGGGTTTTAAACGAGAAAGGAAACCTCTTATGTTTAAATCTATTTACATCTTTGTTATAAAGATTGGGTTTTCCCCGTAGACATTTCCACTCGGCACCGGACCTAAAAATAAACTTCCACAAATGTGACCTCTTGATGGAGAGTTGAGACCGTTCACATTTTAAAGAGATAAATTTGACGACATGTTTAAAAGATTAGTAGCAAAGTTAAAAACTGACACATAATTACTGAGGGTTTTTTGATACCTGGTTTGGGAAAGGAAAAAAAGCAAGGCGGGGAAAGTACATGGCAACCCTTAACGGAATAACTTTAAGAACCATGGTATAGTACCCCAAACAAAAAAACGGTAACAAAAAAAAAAAGAAATACCTCCCCCAAAATTGGGGAAAAAGTGACGTTTGGGGCAGAGGGCCCCCCTTGCCTTAGGGGAAAGGGAAAAAGGCACACAAATACGCGAACGGGTGAGAGTAAGGGACAAGCCAGCCTCCCTCTATAGTGGACAAAGGGGGATCAACTGTGTTATCCAGTGCTCTGGTCTTGGAAACCCCGTAGCTAGTCGGACCACAAACGGTGGTTGAGTTTTCTTCTGGGCCCGGGTTGTTTCTTCCGGCCGGGGTTTATTCGTGGATGCGAGTAAGTTCCAGCTTCTCAATTTAGATAAGTCTTTCCGAGAATTGGGAGAAAATTGAGTCCCATCTTTGATTACGTGAGTTTTTACCGGGGGAACCCCCCTGTATTGGTTTTTTTTATTTCCCCGAGGTTTTGGGGTTTGGCTGGGAAATCTTTACGCTTTTAAACATAGTAGCGGGAAGAAAGATCAGGAAAAAAATTTAGATCGCTTGATATCGCTCCAGTAAATTTTTGTTTTCTGTTGAGCTCGGAGGGAAAACGGGGGAAAATTTTTTTCCGTTTTTAGAAAAGGGGTCCTTTTCTATGGTGTCCCCTTTGGGGCCTGCTGAGGTAAATTTTTTTGGCTTTGGGGGTTCCGTGTGTTTCCCGTCTTTTGTAAGATCCCCAAGAGGGGGGTTAGGAGAAAACCCGGGCCCCCAGATTTTTTAGGTTAAAATATGCAGGTGATCGGGAAGGGATGGATTTTGGGGTTTCCTCGGATTTCCCACTTTTTTCCCCCTAGATCTGTTTCCTTTAAATCCACGACTTTGGGGGCCCGTCGTTTGGGGGGGGGGGGGGGGGGGGGGGGGGCCCCTTCCTCCAAGGCCCTTGTTGGCTTTTAAAGAGGCTATTGTGGGGTTTTCGAAGTCTGCCATTTTGTTTTCTATATGCTTTGGGACGGGGGGGCTAGAAAAATGGAAGTCTTGCTTTGGTATCCATCATCTGTTGATATCTGTTTGCAGTGATGAACGGGGAAAAAGGGGGAACAAATTTTTGCAGAGAGGGAAAAAAGTTAGAGGTTGGGGAAAGGACCAAGTTGTGGTTTTTTTCCCGATCCCCAGATTCCGCTCTGGATTTAGGGTGTTGGAGAAATTTGTGGAAGGGAAATTTAGGGCCCCTTCTGGTTTGAGGAAAAGGCGGGGGAAAAATCCGGGGGTTTTTTTTTGGTTTGTTTCTTTGTTTTTTTTCTTTTGTTTTTGCCTCCCTTTGTGGGTAGAAAAAAGGGCTAAAATTTTTTGTATTTTTATTTTTTTTTTCCTTCACCCCCTGAAACCCCACTGAATGGAGTTCACTGGGGAGAAAAAAATATTAGGAATCAATCCGGATTTGAATCCTTTTAAAAAAGGGGGCATTTAAGCCCAGTACCCCAAAAGTTTGGGAAGTCTGTGGAAGATAAACGGGGTGGGGGTTTAAAAAGCAGGAGTGACAAGCTAGTTCCTTCCAGAGAGGTGGTTTTTTAAATGAGGGCCAAATTTTAAAAGGGTTATTCCCCCTTAAACAGCAAACCCTTGGAAGTACAGCAAGGGGGAAATAAGTTAGTCAGGATGGGCAGCCTAAAAGGCGCAAAAAACGCAAGGGAAATGGGAGAGTGCAGCAGGCTTTTAAATTCGGGCAGTCCCGGTTTTCAGCCTGCCGGCAGCTGCAATTGATTGTTCTCCCTTTTCAACAACCTGGGTAGTGCAGCCCAAAGGGGTTTTTAAATCGAGCAGTCAGGAGTGTCAGCCCCCACCAAACAGCTTTAAATGATTGATTCCTTCTAAGTAATTTGGAAAAGTGTAGTAGGGGGGTAACTCCGAGCCCAGTCAGGAGTTTTCAGCCCAAAATACAGAGTTTTAAAATTAGCTTAAACACTCTCAAGCAGGCACAAAGGGGTTTGGGTTTTCCCCCCCCTTTTAATAGGGGGAAGGGCCCCCTGCCTTTACTCCCCCAGGGAGATGTGGCTGCAGCAAGGGGAGAAGCAGCCGACGGGAACAAGGGGGTTAGGTAAAATTTTAAAAAAGTCAAAGATGCAGGTCTCCCTCCAGCCGTCACTCCACTGCAAACCCCCCCCAGAGTCCGGTAGGAATGGCCCCGCCCGGGTTTCCCGTTTTCCTGAAAGTCGGGTTTTAAGCTCTGTTCGGGGGAGAGGGCACCATGTGGTTAAAGGCCCGCCACAGCCCGGGGGATAAGTGCTGGCAGCAGAAAAATGGCTGTAAAATCCGGCAAGGGGGGAAAAAGGCAGGGGTTTCCCGGGGTGGGGTTATAATGATCCGGAAACCGGGAGCTGGAAAAATTGGAGCAAGGGTTTGAAGAAACTTTTTTTGTCCCCGGAGTTTGTTTGGGCCGAGTTTTTTTGGAGTGGGGTTGTCAGAGCTCACTCAAAACCTGTCTGCCATCATCCTCAGTCAGGCCACGCCCCCACCAACCACATTTTTTATGCAAAAAAAAATAAAAAATGTCAAATCACTCTGCTTTTGCCATTTTAAAAATAAAAATAAATAAATAATAAAAAAGTTAGGCATAATTGGTATCGCCCTGTCTGAAAAAGTCAGATCTATTAAAATATAACATAATTTATCTGTATGCTGAACACTGTAGAAGAAAAAAATTCCAAATGCCAAAATTGCGTTTTTTTAAATCATTACAGGTACCTTAAAAATTGGAATAAAAGTGATCACAAAATTTTCATCTATCCCAAAATGTTATCAATAAAAAGTACACTCCAGGCTGCAAAAAATGCACCATCACTCAGGTCTTTAGATCAAAGTGCGAAAAAATTATTGGTCGCAGAAAGTGGTGCAAATTTCAAAAACAGGAAATGTTTGGATTTTTTTACAGTACTATGGCATAATGCAAACCCTACATATTTGGTATTACTGGAATCATATCAATCTGAAGAATACAGAGAACACATCATTTAAACCAAAGAGTGAACACCATAAACAAAAAAACTTTGTTTTGCGGTTTCACGGTATATTCTATGGTACAGTAAAGCACATAATTAGAAAGTATATCTTTTCCCACAAAATAAAAGCCCTAATATGTCTATGTAGGTGAAAAAATAGAAATGTTATGGCTCTTGGAAGATGAGGTGGAGTGAACAAAAATAAATACTCGGTCTTTAAGGGGTTAACATTGCTGTGTAGACATAGCCTAGTGCAGTTTATTTATTGTTTTGAGATCACAGTCTAACATAAGTATCATTAGATGTGCAGGAGGAGGAATAACTTACTAATACTTTAATTTGTCATTCAATAACACACTTGGCTTGTTACTGTCCCTCTTTATCTTACTTAGCCACTCACTCTGCTAAACCTAATGGATAGGCCTCTCAGTAGGTCTCAAGACAGCCATTATCTCTTTGATCACTGGACACTTCCACTTTAAGCTTGTTCATCCACAGCCCACGCCAACCCAGTAATGATACGCAGTCTCAGTCAACTCACCAGTTTATTTTACGACTTCTTATTTCTGCTTGTTCTACCCACCAGTAGAAGGACTTTTCATTACCATAAACAGCCACTTCCATATACGAAATTCTGGTGCCAATTATCCTCCAAGTAGCTTTGCAGTTAAATGTTAAGGACCACAAAGCTTGCAAGTACTTCTACACTGAGCTCCTTGTGGGCCTACACTAATACACAGCACATCCTTCTCTTGAAAGCAGTAAGCTCTAAGCAACAAAATGTCAAACATGTACACATGCTAGGGTAAATCAGTATGAGCACAAAACAGGGAAACAACCCTAAAGAAGAGCACAAACATTTATTATAAAGAGGGATGTGAGCGTTACCATCTAATATCAAGGAAGTTGTTAACTGCACAATGGTAATAGCTACAAGATACACTCACCGGCCCCTTTATTAGGTACACCGTGCTAGTAACGGTTGGACCCCCTTTTGCCTTCAGAACTGCCTCAATTCTTCGTGGCATAGATTCCACAAGGTGTTGCAACGATGCTCAATTGGTACCAAGGGGCCCAAAGAGTGCCAAGAAAATATTCCCCACACCATGACACCACCACCACCAGCCTGAACCGTTGATACAAAGCAGGATGGATCCAGGCTTTCATGTTGTTGACGCCAAATTCTGACCCTACCATCCGAATGTCGCAGCAGAAATCGAGACTCATCAGACCAGGCAACGTTTTTCCAATCTTCTACTGTCCAATTTCGATGAGCTTGGGCAAATTGGAGCCTCAGTTTCCTGTTCTTAGCTGAAAGGAGTGGCACCCGGTGTGGTCTTCTGCTGCTGTAGCCCATCTGCCTCAAAGTTCGTCATACTGTGCGTTCAGAGATGCTCTTCTGCCTACCTTGGTTGTAAAGGGTGGCTATTTGAGACACTGTTGCCTTTCTATCAGCTCGAACCAGTCTGCCCATTCTCCTTTGACCTCTGACATCAACAAGGCATTTCCGCCCACAGGACTGCCGCTCACTGGATGTTTTGTTCTTTTTCGGACCATTCTCTGTAAACCCTAGAGATGGTTGTGCGTGAAAATCCCAGGAGATCAGCAGTTTCTGAAATACTCAGACCAGCCCTTCTGGCACCAACAACCATGCCACGTTCAAAGGCACTCAAATCACCTTTCTTCCCCATACTGATGCTCGGTTTGAACTGCAGGAGATTGTCTTGACCATGTCTACATGCCTAAATGCACTGAGTTGCCGCCATGTGATTGGCTGATTAGAAATTAAGTGTTAACGAGCAGTTGGACAGGTGTACCTAATAAAGTGGCCGGTGAGTGTATATGGTCTGCTTTAATTTAATGGAGAACATGACTCCCTGGCTAGTTTTACCTGCAGCACTCCATGCTTCTCCAATAAAACAATAAAGATACATACTAGAAACATCAACAACACAAGATGATTCTTGCACAATGGGTAAAAGATTTCTTCCCCTTGGATAAAAACTGGAAATGATGAAGTGTCTGGTGTTAGACACAAAACGCGTCGTCTTTTGTATGCAAATAAAACTATAATCTTTTAGCACAATAAGTACAGTCCTGCGCAGCCTTTCTGGGATGGATTTAGCCAAGGGGAAGAACTCTTTTACCCATTTTGCAAGAATCTTATTCCACAGCTCCCCTCTACTTCTAAGAGGAGAAGGATCTTCAACCGACACCCTGCAGCGGACATTGGTTTACAACAGTTCCAGAAAAATAGTTGTATTGAGCCTCAAAGTGTTGTGCCTGGATTTTGCACAAGGAGGTGAGTAGTATATACCTACAAATATACACTACTATAATTTTATCTACAGTATTATCACAGGGAGCGCTGTCTCCATTTTTCTCTTTCTTTTTGCCATCAACAACACAATGGGAGATATGTGTGATCGGGTTTTTGACCCTTTTCTGGTGTAAAATGTGTCTAAGTCAGCAGTCCTCGATGTCTAATACGCCTAATGAATGTGTTAGGCGTATTGTTAATAAAACTCAACACTTTCTAATGGGCCTAACATGTGGAAGCATTTTAGGGACGTTCTGGGGGGCGTTCTGCCGGTGTTTCACACCACACTTCTAATATTAGACAAAACTTGTGATATTAGACACATAGATTGTGGTTTGGCAAAACGAGACGCATTACTGCTCCAACAGGCAGTCCTATTTTACTGTGGTCTGTCTGAGCATGAGGAGTCGAAGTGGAGCTAGATTTGCTGTTAGGGAAAAAAATGTCCAATATTTCTCAACTTACATCAGTGCAATAATAAAAACTGATTTCTGATTATTATCAAACTATATAAATTTAAATTATTTCAATGTAATAAAAATTTTTATCATATAAAATTAATCTAAAACTATGTAATATGCATTTAAATTTAGTAGAATCTAAAACTAATTTTATATTAAACAACCCACTGATGTTGTTGTTCAGATTTTTTTATTTTTACTACATTAAATTTGAAATTTATTTTTGCTGCTGTCACCCTTTATTTTACATCCAGCAAGAGCCAGCAAACCACAGGTCTGGTTGGGACCTGTGGTTCACCAAGCAAGATCAGAACCATAGTTTCTTTTCACTGACATGCTATTTTAATGTCTATTCTTTTATTTCCAGCCCATCTATAGCCTTTATACATGTTAGGCTCATTACTAATGTGCATAATTTCCATAATGCACCTAACACATGGGCAAGGCGCGTCGAACTTTAAACCTCATTTATTCTAAAGGTGTTTAGGGTTGAGTTTGCAAATCTGTGAAGGTCTTTTAAGTTCCTCCACACCACTCACTAACTTTTGCTTCAAGCACCTTAGGGTACAGTAATGCCTAAATAGAAAAGGATCTTCTTAAAAACATTGACACAATGTTTGAAGCCTAAAATAGTCTAAAATGTCCTTGCATAACCACAAAAAATTTCCTCTTTTCTTCCATCAAATATTACAATTAGCATTCTACATTCTGGTAGGCAGAGCTCTCCAGGCATCCCCCAAACCAAGATTTATTCATTAGCTTTCCAAATTAAGAAATATTTTTCATTACTCAAAGGAGGTGGGGAAAATGTGCTTAAATAAGGTTTAGAATCATCTAATGTTTTTAAGTTTTGTTTATTTAGTACTTTAGAATTCCAGTTTTTGAAACTACAACCCAATTTCTACTTTATTAACAGAAATCCAAGATGTACATATTTGCTGTATCTGTATATTTTTCTTCTTTTCTAGCCATGTTGAAATGGTCTTCTTGTATTTTAAGAAACATGAAAACTTTTTGGGATTCTCCCTCTCACACTAATGCAGTTTCACTGAATGAAAAACTTCAGGTGCATCCCCTTTCCCCTGTAACTTTGGGACAGAAGACCTGAGGATGGGTGTGACCACTTTCCACCTAACAATTTGTAAAAACTTTGTTGTGTTGAAAGGAAATAGCTGACTGTGGGATTTAGCTCATGAGCACAACTTTATAAGGATACAAACAGGCTTTAAGCGAGACATGTATTATTTGGTTTTTCACCCTTTCCTGGCATAAAATGCACGTAATTGAGCCAGGGCGTTCTGGGGTCGTCGCAACACACTCATAATATTAGACACATATATGAATGTGGTTTGACGAAAATAAGCGCATTACTGCTGGAACAGGCAGATCTATTTCAATGTGGTCTGCCTGAGCCTGAGGAGTCAAAGTGGAGCTAGATTTGATGTTAGGGACAAAAATGTCCATTGTTTCTCAACTTACACCAGTACAATAATAAAAAGTAATTTATGATAATTATCAAACTATATAAAATTTAATTATTTAAATTTAATAAAAAAAGTTATCACATAAAATATAAAACTATATAATATCCCAAAAATATAAAAAAAATCCTATAAAATGTATTTAAATTTAAAAGTAGTTTTACATTAAATAACCCACTGATGCTGTTGTTCAGATTTTACAATTTGTAATTTTTACTACATTAAATTTGAAATTTATTTTTGCTGCTCTCACCTTTTATTCTACATAAAGCAAGAGCCAGCACACCACAGGTCTTGCTGGGAGCTGAGGTCCACCAAGCTAGATCAATACCATAGTTTCTATTCACTGACATGCTGTTCTAATGACTTTTCTTTTATTTTCAGCCTATCTATAGCCTTTCTACATGTTTTGTGCATTACTAATGTGTCTAGGTTTCGTAATGCACGAAACACACAGGCGAGGTACAGTGAACTTTAGACTCCATTTATAATTACAAAAACCACTTTCATACATCAGGCACCTTATACACTAAAAACGAGACTCAACAATTCACTTCGAAGCGCCTTCTTTCATACTTGTCTCCCTGGTATTTAAAGGGAGTATATTTACAAGCAACAAATACATAGGTTGCAGGATACAAAAAAAAAATAAAATCCTGTAGAATATATATTCCCTTTCTGATATACAAATAATAACAGACCATTACGGTCACATGTGCAAAGTCACTTCCAGGTCAGGTTTAATAATTACTTTACCCGAGCTGTGAAGCACGCAAAAGAGAGAGAGGAAAAAAAAAACAAAAACATAAAATTAAATAAAAGAAAATTTAAAAAAAACAAAACAAAAATAAAAACTAAATAATAAAAAACACATGTTTACAAAGCGCTATACTCTTACAGACATCAATAGTGATATGATATACCCTGTTTAATGTATCACATTCTCCACAAGTTACAGCCTTCAATTTAACAACATAGGGCGACATGTATGAACGGTGCTGCGACAGAAGTCTGGCATCTTTTCATCTTGGCATCTAGCGCAGCCCCGTTCGCTATAGTTTAAATTTGCCTCATTTTAGGGGGCGTGGGGGAGGCAGGGTGCACTAGAACCGTATGAAGCTACACATTTATAGCTTCAGTATGGCAATTCCAGGCGCATTATTTCTGGAACAGGTAAACCACTTTCAAAGTGGTTTACTGTACCTGAGCCAGAATTGACATTTACAGTGGGGAAAAAAAAAACACTCACCCATCAATTATGCAAGTTCTCCCACTTAAAAAGATTAGAGAGGCCTGTAACTGACATCATAGGTAGACCTCAACTATGAGAGACAAAATGAGAAAACAAATCCAGAAAATCTTATTGTCTGATTTGGAAAAAATTTATTTACAAATTATGGTGGAAAATAAGTATTTGGTCACCTACAAACAAGCAAGATTTCTGGCTCTCACAGACCTGTAACTTCTTCTGTAAGAGGCTCCTATGTCCTTCACTCATTAACTGTAGTAATAGCACCTGTTTGAACTTGTTATCAGTATAAAAGACACCTGTCAACAACCTCAAACAGTTAGGGGCCGCTCACACGGCTTATTTTGGGCACGGATTCCAGCCGTATTGCGCACCGTACTGCGCTGCAGTACGGCTGGAATCCGTCCCAGCCATTACGGTAATCCACCGCTTGGCGAATACACCGGGCAGGGAAAAAGTGACATGCACATTATCCTGGCGGGATACGCGCCGTGGATAATGGATGTCTATGGGGCCAGGGAGCTGCGCCCCGCCCTTTATTCATTCAGCCGTAATTGCGGACGAAATCCGTCCCGCAATTACGGCTTGAATAAGCCGTGTGAACCGGGCCTTACACTCCAAACTCCACTATGGTGTAGACCAAAGAGATGTTAAAGGACACCAGAAACAAAATTGGAGCCCTGCAGCAGGCTGGGAAAACTGAATCTGCAAAAGGCATGCAGCTTGGTGGGAAGAAATCAACTGTGAGAGCAATAAATAGAAAATGGAAGACATCCAAGACCACTGATAATCTCCCTCGATCTGGATCTCTACGCAAGATCTCACCCCATGGGGTTAAAATGATCAAAAGGATGGTGAGCAAAAATCCCAGAACCACACATGGGGACCTAGTATATGACCTGCAGAGAGCTGGGACCTATGTAACAAAGGCCACCATCAGTAACACACTACATCGCCAGGGACTCAGATCCTGCTTAGGCCAGTACATGTCCGGGCCCGTCTGAAATTTGCTAGAGAGCATTTTGTTGATCCAGGAGGATATTGGGGGAATGTCATATGGTCAGATGAAACCAAAGTAAAACTGTTTGGTAGAAACACAACGCATCGTGTTTGGAAGAGAGAGAATGCTGCGTTGCACCCAAAGAACACCATACCTACTGTGAAGCATGGGTGTGGCAACATCATGCTTTGGGGCTGTTTCTCTGCAAAGGGACCAAAGGGGATGCAGGAGTGCAGTTAGGTAAGTGACTGAGCTCCGGGGGACGAGTGCGCCCACAGCCCGATACCCGGACCGCGGGACCACTCGCCCCTGGAGCCGAAGGGCATTCATGAAAGTACCCCCCCCCCCTTTGGCCTCTCCCTCTTACTAGCCCGGAGGAACCTCCGTACTAGCTCACGGTCCAGAATGTTATACTCCGGCTCCCATGACCTTTCCTCAGGCCCGAACTCCTTCCAGCTGATGAGGAAATGCCGTTTTCCTCTAATTACCTTCATATCCAGAATCTCCTATACCAGAAAAATGTTAGTGGCAGGGGACACAGGAACCTGGCCGATTTGTGATGAGGCTTTTTGATACGTGCACAGGTGACGCAGGCCTCAACGAATTCCCTGACATCATTTAGCGAGGTCCGCCCACCAATAGAACTGCGAGATAAAGAGACAAGTTTTACCAGCACTGGGATGTCCGGCCACCAATGAGCAGTGTCCCCACTTCAAGATACGCCTTCAGAGCGCAGGGCTCACATTCCAGAGATCGTCAGGAGCTGCGGAGACAAGACGCTTAGGGGGTATTATGTGCTCTGGGGTCACTTCTTCTCCAACCATGTCGAAGGCACGTGAAAGGACGTCAGCCTTGCCATTCTTTTTCAGCGGGACAGAAGTGGATCTGGAAATTAAACCGGGAAAAGAAGAGCAACCACCTAGCTTGGCGCGGATTGAGTCCCTGGGCCGTCTGGAGGTACTGGAGGTTCTTATGGTCCGAATAGATACTGATGGGGTGCCGAGCACCTTCCAGCAGATAACGCCATTCCTCCAGTGCCAGTTCGATAGCTAATAACTCCCGGTCTCCAATAGTGTAATTTCTTTCTGCCGGTGAGAATGTTTTGGAATAGAAGCCACAAGTGACCGTTTTGCCCGTGTGCCCCTTTTGCATGAGGACCAACTCCAACTCCACCAGACGAGGCATCCACTTTTAGCTAGAAGGGCTTTGCGGGGTCTGGCCGTGACAATATGGACGCAGAGGCAAAGGCAGTTTTCAGTTTAGCGAACGCCTCCTCTGCCTCGGGGGGCCCCTTTTGCATGAGAACCAACTCCAACTCCACAAGACGAGGCGTCCACTTCTAGCTAGAAGGGCTTTGCGGGGTCTGGCCATGACAGGATAGACGCAGAGGCAAAGGCAGTTTTCAGTTTAGCGAACGCTTCCTCGGCCTCAGGGGGCCAACTTCGCGGATTAGTGTTCTTCTTCGTGAGGGCCACAATGGGAGTGGAAAAGTGCGGGATGAATTGCCGGTAGTAATTGCAAAAACTCAGAAAACGTTGTATGGCCCAAGGGCCCCAAACGGGGGGGAAGGCATTGCAAAACCCCCAAAAAACTTTGCTGGGTCCATCCGCAGGCCTGGTCAAAAGATAAATTTACCCCCCAGAAAGGGAAGGCTATTTGATAAAAAGGGGGCCATTTCCCCCCATTTTGGAAATACGGGGTGGTTAGTTGGGAAGGGTTTGCCTCATTCCCGGGGGGAAAAACCGTGGACGCGGTAATTTTTCTAGATTTGGGTGAGTTTTGTTTTGAGCGTTTAAAATTATCGACAAATTTAAAATCGGGAGGTTTTTTTGGGTTGATCGGTTTTTTTTAGATCACGTGAAAAATTTTGGGTTTAAAAAATTGGTCCCTAACCCTATTAAAAATGGGCGCCATTTTTCGGGGCCCCCCCATTTTTTCCCTTTTTTTGACACCCAGCAAATCGGCTTACAAATAAAGCAGGGTGAGATGGTGTGGGGAGGCTTTGACTGAGATGTTTTTATGGTTGCGTTTGGCCCCCCGGGGAAAAAAAATAAACAGGGACCCCCCGTTTTCATAAAACACCCCCTTCTTTTTTCATGATCAGTGTTGTCAGCGTCCATACCCATAGGTTGGGCCCTCCCCTTTTCCCCCCAAAACGGGTCAGAAAACCCGCCCCCGCAAAATTTTTTTTAAAATTTTTTCACAGAGAAAAGGTTTAAACTTTTTAGTTTGGAAATCCTTGGGGAAGTTAGTTAGATAAGAGATTTGCAAAATTTTGGGTAGTTAGGCAGAAAAATTTTTAAAGGAGCATTTTTACCCCCCGAAAAAGTCCCGGGGGGGGGGGGGGGGTTTCGCGGGAAAAACCACGGGACAAGCCAAATAATATATGGATATTGTAAAACCAAAAAATTGGGTTTACCATTGCATTACCAAAATTTTGGGGAATCAGAAAATTTTTTTAGAAATTTGCGGGGCTATTTGTTAGGTGAAAAAACCCCCATTTTTAAATTTTTCATTTAAAATTTCAGATAAGTGTTTTTTTTTCCAATTTTTTGGCCCAGTCCAGCTTTTTGGATTTAGCCACCTTGCACTTAAATTTAAAAATACAAAAATTTTTGTAGCCCACCACGGGTTGATAGGTCCCAAAAAAACCCCTTTTTTTTATTATCATTTATAAAATTTCGGGATACGTGTTTTTTTTCACTTTTGGGGGCCAGGCACTGTGTTAAAATTGAGCCACCTTGCATTTTAAAAATTTTAAATCCCCCAACTTTGTATCCCCCAAACGGGTTTTGAAAACTGAAGGTGCCAAAAAAAACCTTTTAATACCCTAAAAACTTTTTTCCAGCCCGGGTTTTTTTTTCATTTTTTTTGGTAAAAGTCAAGCTTTTTTTTGTTAGATCTCTTTGCATTTTGAATTTGAATCCAGCAATTTTTGGTAGTCCCACAGGTTGATGGGTTCCCAAAAAAAATCCCCTTTTATTATCAAAAACATTTCAGTATTTGTTTTTTAACTTTGGCGCGGGCCCAGCTGTGTTAAAGGGCCACCTTGCAGTTAAAATTTTAAATTTCCAAAACCCTTTGTAGCCCACCCACGGTGAATGTTAGGTGCCAAAAATCCCTTTTTAAATATCTGTAAAACTTTTGGGGGACAGGGGGTTTTTTTAAAAATTTTTTTTAGTAAAAGTCAAGTTTTTGTTGTTAGATCGATTTTCCCCAAAAAAATTTTTGAATCCAGCAACTTTGTAGTAAAACCACAGGTTTTACTGTTTGGGGTGCCAAAAAAAACCTTTTTTAAATAACAGATACATTTATTACAGGTGTTTTTTTTTCATTTTGGCACGGGCCCCGCTGGTTGATAAAAGCCACCTTGCATTAAATTTAATCCGGGAAATTTTTGTTTTGATTTGAGGGGTTTTTGAGAAAAAGCTTAAATTTTTCCGCCCTTTTTAAAAAAGGGGACTTTCCAAAACTTTTCCCCTTTCCCTTTTCCTCAAATTTTTATTTTTCCAGAACATGGGGGTAAAAATTCATTTGGAAAGCAAGCAAAGGGGGGGGGTGGGAAACATGGAGGAAAAGAGGAAAGAAAAAGGGTTTGGCCCCTTCCATGTTTGGCGACAACCCCGCAGGGGCCAGGGGGGATCCTTTCTGGGCCCTCGGGGCCTGTATTTCGCTGGGTCGGGGCCCGTGAATCTCAAAACAAAAACAGCATCCCCAATCTGTTTTTCCCAGGGGTTAATGCAACCTGACCCAAACATTTACCTCCTGTTTTTCCCATCACGGCCAAAAATTTGTGTCATCGCTTTCATCAGCATCCCTTCCAAACATGAACACCCCAAAAAAAATGTCCCCCCCCCCCCCAACCCCCTTTTGAAACCCACCATGGGATAATCCTTTTTTGAAGACCTTTTGATGAAAATGCTTTTGGGGGGTCAAAGGCATGTTAAAGATCAAAGGAAAGAGGTGTTTTTTCTTGCTCTGACGCCCAGTTACTGATGCCTAAGGGGGGAAAAAAAAGGAACCCGGTCAATCGGCAAAAACCCCGGGGGTCAGCAACCCTTGCATCCCTCTTGCTTTACCCGCAGTCCTGGATGCGAATGTCAGGACGACGAAGTCACTTGTTGATGAGTAATGACACATTGCGGATCCAAAGTGGTTTTTCAGCAAATTTGCTTGTAGGCTTCATCATGGGGCGAGGGGAAGCGATGGGGTGTGTCATACGGGCCCCCTTAAAAAAGGAAGGGGCGGTCCAAGGGCCGGATATGATTCCGCCAGGCACGGTCAGCGGAAAAACCCCCTCCTTGTTTTGCCGTCAAAAAAAGGGCCAGGGCCTCTAAGCCTGGGCCTTTTTTTGACCCAAACCTTGATTACCCAGCGATGTCTATGCCGCCTTTGCCCTAAACGCATAAAAAAGGGAAAAACCCTTTAAAGGTTTAACCACCACCCAAAATGTTGTCACATTGAGCGAATGAAAAGGTTAAATGGAGGCAAAAAACTTGGCAAAAAGGCCCGACCCACGCCGGGGGCCCCCAACCCCTGTCACACCCCCTTCTCCGCCCCCTCCTCCTCCTCCGCCGCCCCCAAGCGTTCCCCATTTCCCATGTCTCTCAGAGCATGATCAGGGATCACCTTCGCTTCAGCCTCCCCCCCGTCGCCCCCAGTACCACCAGACCACCAGAGACCCCTCCCACCCCCCTTTCTTCCGCCCCTTTACGACCCGCTGCCGTACAGGGCCATCTGCAGCCATTTGTCTTCCAGGTTTGGGAGCAGAAGAAAACCTTTAACCCAAACCATCCCAAAGCCAAAACCTGAATGTCGGCATTGCCAGGTCTTATGGCCTTGGAAATGTTGCCTTTCTGTCTGGTGGACACAGATGGGTTCCGCCATGGTCATGGCCCTTGGGCCTCCCCCCAATACCAGTTTGCCGAGCAGGCATTTCTTTGCCAGAAAAAGCCATCCCTGCCCTGGCCAGCCATGTGTCGATCTTAAAATTTCAAGCGCGTTGTCTGCATCTGTGTCCGGAAAAAAGTCCATCTGACCACCGACACTTTGACTAGTAAGCACGGCCAAGGCAGCTATATCTCTGTGACAGCTCATGGGTGAGCTGGGTGGATTGTCTTGGGGGTGACGGTGGCTCTCAGGCTCGGCGCACGCTCTTAAAAAAACCGCAGGGATGGTTGCAGGGTTCTTTCCCCAAGTCCTCTGGGGGGCATCAACGTGCCAGAGAAACCAGGCCTGTTTAAAAATTAATCTGTCTTGGGGGCCCGTCCACACACAGGTCAAGGAGCTGTGGACGGCTCTCTGCAACGAGACCGAGCGCTGGCTGGGTGACAAAAACCTTGTGCCAGGCAAGGTGGTGTGGCGATTAAACGGGCGAAATCTTCTTGGCCGCCCTTAAAGATCGGTAGGCTGGGGGAGCACTTCCCTTGCCTGGCACATGTCATGAACCCTGTCGTCGGGAAATTTCTAAAGGAGCTACCCGGGTCTGGACTGCCTGCTGAGGAAGGCTCGAAGTCTGAGTTCGCACTTCCGCCATTTGCACCCTGCTTCGTCCCGCCTGGCTGCGTTGCAGTGTCAGCTCAGGCCTTCCTGTCAAACGTCTCATTTTTTGACGTGGGCCAACTTTGTGGAATTCCACCCTCCACATGCTCCAGCGATTGTGGCGGCAGCGCAATGCCATTACGCAGTACGAAGTGACACATGGCCTGACAAGCAGCGGTGCGGACTTTGGGGTGTTTGAGCCACCGGAGTGGAGGCAGGGTGAAAGAGCTCTGAAACCATCCTTGCCAGTTTTGAAGAAGCCCCCAAAATGTCAGTGCGGACAATGCCCTTGTCACCCATGAGCATTGTGGGGGATCTTAGTTCTGAACGATCGTTGGACACTCTGAAACAACAGGCCCCGCCAGCGACGGAGGCGGAGACGGACACAAGATGCGGACACGGAGCCTTTCTCTCCGTCAAATCCACAAGGCCCGACAGTTTCACATTTTCATCGGTCTCATTAGGCAGTGGTTCGGGGTCCAGGGCTAGTGCAAGGGGGCACATCAGCTTCAGGGTGGCATCATCTCAGGCAAGTCAGGGCTGTGTTGAAGCTGTGCCGGAGGAAAGCGGGAGGAGGAGGAGGAAATTCCTAGACACCGACGTTACGAGTCCCTGCCTTGGAAAGAGTTTGGCGCAAATTTGAGGGGGAGGAGGAAGATGAGGAAGATCAGTTTGCTAGTGCCTCTCGACCAGAGGCTTGGGAAATCAAGGCTCCATCCTCACATAGGTGCTTGGATGCCCCATTTCCTCCAACATGATCCTTCATTAAGGCCATCAAAATGAACAACAGTTACT
Organism: Phyllomedusa bahiana; assembly: GCA_025379985.1. NCBI lineage: Eukaryota > Metazoa > Chordata > Amphibia > Anura > Hylidae > Phyllomedusa > Phyllomedusa bahiana. Next base: position 15,739 of record JAODAL010028070.1, on the reverse strand, counting down.
GGGTGGCCACCCTCCTGGATCCCCGGTACAAAAAAAAAAACTCAGCACTTTCTTTCCCCCCAAACCAAATAGAGAGTAAAAATGCAGGAAATGGAGACCTTGTTGATTGATCAACTGGAGACATTGCGTCTATTTCACGTTCCTCATATATCACGGTGGAACAACATCAGCGACGTGACAGCAGTAGAGTGCCAAGTAGCCGTAGCGACAGCAGCAGCAGCAGGCAAGGTGGCAGAAGCCTGATGGGTGACCTCTGGCAATCTTTATTTACCACCTCCCCAAAAACGCATGCAATGCAGGGAAACACATCCAACAAAACAGAGCCCAGTTAAGGGATCATGGTGCACGGACTATCTGCGTTCTCAAACCGATGTTTTTGGATGTGTTCCGGACCCAATAGACTTTTGTTACCAAAATGGACAAGTGGCCGGAGCTCGCTCGCCACGCCATAGAGGTGTTTGTCCTCCCCAGCGCCAGCGTCATATCTGAGCGGACCTTCAGAAACAGCTGGAGGAGTCATTTACAGACAAACGCATCCGACTTTCCACAGATATTGTGGATCGTTTGACTTTCTCAAGATGAATCAGGCAGGGGATCCTGATGAGGGTTGTGGCCCCAATTGCCGAGGTCACCGATTATTTGGGCGGTCTACTTCACATTCCTCTTCAAACAGAAATGGTCCTCTTAAAAACTTTTTTTAAAAATGATCATTTCTTACTGCAATTTTTATTCTCTTTTCCCAAAAGTTCATTTTGCTGGTTTTGATGTGAGGAGACGGTACTAGACAGCAAGGTTTCATGACAACACCGTATTCCATTTAACTTACTTTATCTTTGGGAAGTTTTCACATTGTCAATGGTTTTGAGGTCATGTTGCTGTGAGATACAGCTATTTAATATGGTCCTTTGGAACAGAAATTTTGGCTTCTAAGTTGGCATTTCTCCATCACAATTTTTAATAGTGGCTAAGAAGTCATATTTATAATTTTTTGGGGTCATGTTGCTGTGAGATACAGCAATAATCATGGTCCTTTGGAACAGAAATGTGGCTTTTAAGTGGCATTTCTCCCTCACAATTTTTAACAGTGGCTGAGAAGTCATTTTTATAATTTTCTGGGTCATGCTGCTTTGAAATGCAGCAATACTACAGGTCCTATTCTAAAAAAAAATGGTGTTTCTAACAGACATTTGTTCTTCACAATTGTCCAAAGTGGCTCAAGGGTCATGCTTTGAATTTTTTGGGGCATTTTGCTGTGACATGCAGCTATACTACAGGTCCTCTTATAAAAAATTTTTTGTTTCTAACAGACATTTGTTTTTCACAATTGTCCAAAGTGGCTCAAGGGTCATGCTTTGAATTTTTGCGGGCATTTTGCTGTGACATGCAGCTATTTAAAACAGGGTCCTATTATAAAAAAAGTGTTGTTTCTAACAGACATTTGTTCTTCACAATTGTCAAGAGTGGCCCCATGGGTCATGCTTTTGAATTTTTGGGGGCATTTTGCTGTGACATGCAGCCTTTTACTACAGGTCCTATTATAAAAAATGTTGTTTTTCTAACAGACATTTGTTCTTCACAATTGTCCAAAGTGGCTCAAGGGTCATGCTTTGAATTTTTGGGGCAAATTTTTCTGTGACATGCAGCTATACTACAGGTCCTATTATAAAAAAAAAATGTTTTTTCTAAACAGACATTTGTTCTTCACAATTGTTCAAAAGTGGCTCATGGGTCATGCTTTGAAATTTTTGGGGGCATTTTGATGTTTACATGCAGCTATACTACAGGTCCTATTATAAAAAAATGTTGTTTTTTAAAAGACATTTGTTTTTTCACAATTGTCAAAAGTTTGGGTCATGGGTCATGTTTTTGAAATTTTTTGGGGGCATTTTGCCCGTGACATGCAGCTATACTACAGGGCCTATTATTAAAAAAAAAAAAATGTTTCTAACAGACATTTTCTTCTTCACAATTATCAAAGGGGCTCAAGGGTCATGTTTTTAATTTTTGGGGGCATTTTGGTGTGACATTCAGCTATACTACAGGTCCTTTTATAAAAAAAAATTGTTTTTAACAGACATTTGTTCTTCACAATTGTCAAGAGTGGCTCTAGGGTGATGGTGCTCTCAGAAACAAGGAATAGGTAGGACACTGTTAATGGAACATTATTACAAAAATGACTTGTTTTTTGCAAGATCTTTAACATAGCTATCAATCCCTGTATTGAGACAACCCATTTTAATACAAATTAAAAAAAGAGAAACAAAGACATGGTGGGATTCCCATCCTATTTTAAAAATGTGTTTTCTAGAATTAAACTACTAAAAAACTTGCATTGTACAAAATAGCTGGTTTAAAAAAAATTCCTCTGAATTGTACAAGGGAGGTACAGGAAAACTTGACCAGATGTAGGTTATTCAGAGGACAAAGGAGTATGGGGGCAAAAGACAGAGAACAAAGTACAGAGACCATTTCCTCCAGCACGTGAGTAAAATGAGAAAAAGAATGCCCAAAAAAAAGGGCACCTGGGTGGAACAGGAGCGTTAACCACCAGTATTTCCAAGTGAAGCTCAATTGGTCCGCACTCGTACGAGGGGCAAGCGCTACCCCGGTCTTGACTGTGTACTGAGGAAGGCTGGAGGTCTTTTCTCACACTTCCGCTTCCGCACTCTGCTTCAGCACGACTGTTTTTGTTGCTGCATCATAAAAGGGGATTTTTACTGGGGTAAATAGATGACGGACTCCAAGCCTGGGCTCTCACCGCAACCACTGTAACTCCGGCCCTGGCTGCTGAACCTGCGTGTTAATAGATGCAGGACGTAGCCTGGTCTCTCACCGCACCCACTGTAAGTCTGGCAGCTGGACCTCCGTGTTAACAGATGGCTGACGGCAGCACTGGCTCTCACCGTTAGGGGCAATCAGGAGAGCTTCAAATTTCTCTAAAAAAATCAGATTTTGAAAAAGGTGATTTTGTAGGGGGTTAGTAGTGTCAAAAAGGGGTCCAGGGTGGACACAAATTGCACAATTTGAGGCTTAAAATTTTCTGGGGTGGAGTCACTATTGGGGTCGCATCATTTTGATCTCCAGGGGAGTCTGTCCCTAATCAATGAAGAAGGATTTGGAGCGGAAAAAATTAAAACCATTGAATTTGATTGGCTGAATCAGTCCAAAGCCCAGGAGGGCAAATGTCTTCTCAACTAAGAAGTGTTTTTTGGGATGATTAGGACATTTGTATTACTTATGGGGTGTGCGGATGAATTAACACATCTACACGTGTAAAAAATACCTTTAAAAACTGCAGGGAGGGGTGTATGTTTTGTATGTTATCAACTTGAAAAAAAAAGCAAAATGGTAATAATGTAAAACTATAAATTAAAACTTCCCCAAATAAATTCTGTAAACAAATGTCAGTTACCAAAAATTTTACTAAATGAGAGGGCACTGTACAAAAAGCATAGTGCCACTTTGTGATCTGTGGGGTCAAAACAGGTTTAGGGGTCATGCTGTGGCCCAGGACAGGGGTTTGGGTTTTGTCCAGTGTGAAACTAAAATGGTGGTTTAAAGACTCCTTTTTCCCGGCACTTTTTAAATGTAGGGGTCATGCAGGGTTTTGGGGGTCATGCTGTGGCCCAGGACAGGTATAGTCCCAAAGTCCAGTTAAAAATAAAATGGTTTTTTTGAAAGATCCTATTTCCGGCACTTTTTAATCTGTGGTCAGACGGTTTAATGGGATTCTGCGGTACAGGGCAGATATGTTAATGTCCAGTTCACTAAAATTGGTTTCAAAGACCCTTTCCCGGACTTTTTAATCTGTGGGTCAGACGGTTTAATGGTCTAATGGGTACAGAACAGGTATAGTCAATGTCCAGTTCAACTAAAATGGTGGTTGAAAGAACTTCCTTTTTCCGGCACTTTTTTAATTGGGGTCATGCAGGTTTGGGGCTCATGTTGCGTTCCAGGACAGGGATATTCAATGTCCAGTTCAAGTAAAATGATGGTTCAAATCATACTGCCTTCTGGCACTTTTTAATTTGTGGGTCATGCAGGTTTAAGGGTCATTTCTGTGGTGCAAGACAGGGATAGTGAATGGTCTGTGAGTTTTTTTTTGTGGCTTTTATAACCTAAGTGTGTTTCCCTAAAAAAAAAAAAAAAAAAAAAAAAAAAAAAAATGTAGCACGTATTCATTTGACTGTTGTGGATGTTTAATTCCCGCTTCTCCAGCCCTGTTTGGGTGTAAGAATGAAGGTGTTTGTTCCTCTCCCATAGACTTTAATAGTCATCAGCAATAATCTATTATCGACTATCGGATATCTTAATCGCTCATCACTAGTGAGTATATTAAGATGTCATCCAAGTAGACCATGACACAGGTATAAAGGAGATCCCTGAAAATGTCATTCACGAACTACTGAAAGACGGCAGAAGCATTACACAAACCAAATGGCATGACCTCCATTATATGCCCTGCCATGTGCCCAAACAGCAGTTTACACCCACATGAAGGGTATTGCCGAAATTGGAAGAAATTGCGTAACAAAATTTGGGGTGCTTTTTTTTCCAGGATTCCTTGTAAAAATGTAACATTTTCAGCTAAAATTGCAGATTGTTGGAAAAAAAAATTTCATTTTCACAGCCTATTGCTAAAAAAATTTGTGAAACACTTGTGGGGTTAATATACTCACTGCACCCCTGGAAATTACTACTAAATTTCTAAGCCCCCTAATGTAAAAAAAAACACATTTAAAAAAACAATGCCAAACTACAGTAGACATATGTTAGATGCTAGCTATTTTGAATAGAATAACTATGTCTTACACACAGAAATCTTTGAAGTTTGAAAATGGTAAATTTTTCATGATACTTTGATATTTTTCACAAATAAACAAGGACTTTTTGGACCAAAATTTCTTACTTAAAGGGGTTTTGCCAGGACCTGAGTTCCTTACCTCCTTATCAGCACGGGAGTAGAATATAAAAAAATCATGCTGAGTCATGAAGGCTGCAGGGGAGAGAGGGAGGGGGTGAGCAGAGAGTGAGGAATAAGGGAGCGTCTCAAAACTTAACTCAAATACAACATTTGATTCTCTATACAGCAAGACACAGGCTCATACACTGCACTTTTTCTCCACCCCCTTGAAGCTCATTCATTTTCCCTGTCATCAGATAAGAAGTGTTTCACGCAAGTGCGGCCTGTCAGCTCTTCTGGTCGTGTCTAATGCTTTCAGGTAACTAAGAGGGATTGAGAAATGCTGTAGCTTTCACAGGCTTCACTTTTTGTAATCACATATATTTAGAAAAGTTTTTAAATACCCATTTTGGAGGATCCCACGTCAACATTACATCGTGGCAAAACCCCTTTAAAGCACAATGTGTCACGAGAAAACAATCTCTGAATCACATGGATAGGGTAAAGTGTCAAAAAGTTATTCTCACATAAAGTGACACATGCCAGTTTTCAAAAATGGGGCTCTGTCAGAGAGGCCAAACCTGGCTCCGGCAGTAAGGGGTTAAGCAGCAGGCGTATAATGGCGTGTACAGTAAGCGTCGCTATATGCCTGCAAGAAACCGTGTGAATTCACCCTTATATTGTACCTTTAACTTGTGAGTAGCAATCCAGCTTTGCCTAGACAGAGCTCACACTTCAGCTAAAGTTATTAACCACTTAAAGAGTACCCTTGTTGAGAACAGAAAAAGCTAGTGTCAGACATGCTGTTTCCAGCGCTGTGTCCCTTATTCTGTAAGATGCAGTAGTTTCAGAACATTTAAAAGTGGTGTCTCACTGCATCATTCATTATACCTGAGTCCTGTTGTCATAGCTTCATTTTTGAATTTACTGGCTTCTACTGGCTACTATTGGCCTGCAGTGATGAGCTGCTGAGGACACCAGGTCTATAATATAGCTATAGCGACCAGCGCTGGCAGCCTATCAGGAGAGATCTAACAGGTCTGTAGCTATAGCAACCTGAGGAGCTGATGTAGCCTACATAAGAGGGGATATCTAGGAATAGGTAGGACACTGTTAATGGACACATATTGCAAAGTGACTTGTCTTTGTAAGATCTTTAACATAGAAAGCAGTCCTTGTAATAAGACAACCCGCTTAATGCTCAAATCTGTCAGGTTGCAGCCTGTTCTGCAAGACAAGTCCATTTAATTCAATCCACCCACTTGAGGCTAGCCCCGCTCACCTCACAACTGATTAACCTGTTACTTTGAATAGGTAGAAACATCGGAATCACTGTCTGATGGGCGGGGCTAGTCACAGGTGGGCTGGACTTACACCTGCTCAAGAATAAACTGGACTAGTTTCTGGCTGCAAACTGATAGATTTGAGCATTAAATACTCTAAAACTGCTGCATCTTACAGAATAAGGGACATAAGGCTGGAAACAGTATGACGGTCACTAGCTTGTGCTGTCCTCTGCAAGGGTTGCATAATCTATGTGACAGGTTTCCTTTAAGCCCCAGCTAAATTTTGTTGTTTTTCCTTCCTTGCGTTTCTACATTCATAACTTTTTAATCTTTTAAGTTATACAGTTGTTTGAGGACTTGTTTTATGTGGTAGAAGTTGTATGTTGGGGGGCATAGTTTAAGTTTACAAATAAATTACTGTTGAATTTGTTTTACTTTTTTAATTTTTTTTTAATTATTTTTTACACTATTCACATTCCACACTAAATAACCTGTTAGATTAATTCTATAGGTCATTATGGTTGTGTAGATACCTAGTACGTATATTTTTTTTTTGTTTGTGTTTGTGTGTTTGTGTGTGTGCGTGAAATGTATGCACAATAACTTTTTTATTAAATATTTATTTTCATTTTAATTTTTATTTTATTTATCTTTTTCTATACTTAAAGTTTGTTTTACTTTTTTTCATTAATCCCATAAAGGGCTAACCCCTTTTTTTAAGTGCCCTGACCGCAGGCTCACTATACATACAGCCCTGGAGCTACCCTAGGTCCCCAGGGCTGACTATATAGACCCAATAGAGCAAGGGAATACCCTTTGATTATGCTGCCATCACGGACTGCGGCAATCAAAAGGTTAAGCCCTGGGGATTGGAGGTTTCCTCCTCTTCTAGACACTGCTCTAGGAAGAGAGTTGTTAGCTACAGCTCTGTTCCTAGCACACTGTGGCGCTGGGAGCTGCAGAATCCCTATTTCTGCAGTGACGTCTTTTGATGTCACTAAAGAAGAACGACCAGCACCGCCCGCCGTCAAAAGATGGTGGGCGTTCATTACGGGGTTAAGAAGCTTAGTACAACTGCAGTTACCAATAAGGCCATTGGCAACACAGAGAAAATTAGTTAATGGACAAAAGCACGAATCAAATCATGTTATTCCACTAGTCTGATGAAATTTCCGTAGGGAGGGGATCAGTATGTCACAGTACATGTTGGCATTCGTAGTTCCCTCAATGACCTGTAGCTCTCCACAGCCCACAGCACCAAACCATGATACTTCACCACCACACTGTAGACAAGACATACTTGTCTTTGTACTCCTCACCTGGTTACTGTCACATATGCTTTACACCATCTGAACCAAATAAGTTTCTCTTGATCTCATCAGACCATGATTCCAGTAATCCATGTCCTTAGTCTGCTTCTCTTCAGCAAACTGTTTGCGGGCTTTCGTGTGATTCATCTTAAGAAGAAGCTTCTGTCTGGGATGACAGAATTTGCAGACCAATTTGATGCAGAGTGCATTGTATTGTCTGGGAACTGACAGGTTGACACTCCACCCCTTTAACCTCTACAGCAATTCTTGCAGCAATCCTATGTCTATTTTGAAAAGACAATCTCTGTATACAATGCTGAGCATATGCATTCAACTTCTTTGGTTGACCATGGCGAGGTCTGTTCTGAGTGGAATCTTGTTAAACCTAGGACATCTTTATGTAGAGCAACTATTCTTTTTTTGCAGATCCTCAGAGAGTTCTTTGCCATGAGGTGCAATGTTAAGCTTCCAAGACCAGTATGAGAGCATGAGAGCAATAACACCAATTTAAAACACCTGCTCCCCATTCAGACCTGAGATCTTGTACACTAACAAATCACATGAAACTGTGGTGGGAAAATGGCAAATTGGGCAAAACTTGTCAATTTTAACTTACTCACTTTTGTTGCCAGCAGTTTAGACATTGATGGCTGTGTATTGAGTGATTTTGAGGGCACACCAAATTTATAATTTATGCAAGCTGTAAACCGACTAATTTCAATTGTATCATAGTGTCATGTCTTCAGTGTTGTCCCATGAATAGATGTAATACAATTTTTACAAAAATGGGAGATGTATTACTTTTGGAGAAAATGTAAATAAATAACTTTTTTTTTTTATTTTTAAAAAGTTCAAGGGGCCCATATTTTACATCACAATCAAAAAAATGGAAAATAAATTTCCGACCCGCAGGGTAGAGGGGGAAAAAAGATTTTTCCTAGAAATTCCCTAAAGGGGACCTACACTAACCTCTACCTACAGACAACAGGGTGGTCACCCCAACAAAGAACCTTAAACTGTTATGTGACCCTCGTAATCCCTAATGTTCCTATCCCCACATGTTTCAATCCTCCCAGAATATACGGATTCCCCAAGGGACAAAAAAGCAGGGCAAAAAATAAAAAGGATGGTGTCACAAAAACACATTCAAAAGTAATCGGGGTGGTCAAGACAAAGTGATGGGTTGTGTCAACATCGTTTCAGGTCAATAGTCGTTTCGGCAAATTTTCATGTGTGTCGTTATCGCTGATGACCTTAAAGTCTATGGGAGAGGGAAAAACAGCTTATTCTTACACCCAAACAGGTGAGGAGAAGCTGGAATTAACATCCACAACATTAAACTGGATACGTGCTAAATCTTAGGCAAGACAATTAGGCTATAAAAGTCACAGAAAAAAAATTAATTTGCTAAAATAATTCACTAGTTTCCATGACTTACCGAAAACATGAGGACGGCGTAGCCACAGCAGGTACAGTGGTAGCAGCTGCAAAGGGACCCCTTTCACACAAAAACAAGACACCGGTATTGCAAATGGCACATGGGAACTGGCAGGAGACCCCTATCACTTTTTGCACCAGAGACCAACATCTCGTCACATGTGGTGGCAGCAAGAACGTCTCAACGGGGAATGTGGAGATTCAGCTGGCAGGGCCATAGGGGGTCCAGTTGATCAACGAGCCCTGTCTCAAATTCCTGCATTCTACTGTCAATTTGTGTGGGTGGAAGGAAATTGCTCACTTTTCATTTGGAACGTGGATCAAAGAGGGTGGACATCCAGTAACAGCTGTTCATTTTGATGGCCTTGAAGCATGGGAAATATGCTTTTTTAGATAAGACCTTTACTATTGGTTTCTTTTACAGCGGCATGACCCCAAAACCAGCAAAGATGTCCTTGATGGACCCTCAGAATAAAAAGTGCTGGAAGAAACAGGTATTTGAACCACTATTTTAGTAAACAGGACATTGAATATCCCTGTTTTTTACAGCAACATGACCCCAAAATCTGCACAGATGCCCTTATGGACCCTCAGAATAAAAAGTGTTGGAAGAAACAAGTATTTGAATCACTATTTTAGTAAACAGGACATTGACTATCCCTATCTTTTAAAGCGACATGACCCCAAAACCTGCACAGATGCTCTTATGGACCCTCAGAAAAAAAAGTGCCGGAAGAAACAAGGATTTGAACCACTATTTTAGTGAAATGGACATTGACTATCCCTGTCCTTTAATGCAGCATGACCCCAAAATCCACACAGATGCCCTTATGAACCCTCAGATTAAAAAGTGCCAGAAGAAAGTATTATTTGAACCAGTATTTTAGTGAAGTGGACATTGACTATCTATGACCTGTACCGCAGCATGACCCTCAAACCTGCATGACCCACAGATCACAAAGTGCTGGAAGAAAGTAGTATTTCAACCACCATTTTAGTTGAACTGGACATTGACTATCCCTGTCCTGGACCGCAGCATGACCCCAAAACCTGCATGACCCACAGATCAAAAAAGTGCCAGAAGAAAGTAGTATTTGAAACAGTATTTTAGTTGAACTGGACATTGACTATACCTGTCCTGTACCACAACATGACCCTCTAACCTGCATGACTCACATCTGAAAAAGTGTCATAAGATAGTAGTCTTGGAACCACCATTTTAGTTGAACTGGACATTGACTATCCCTGTCCTGTACCACAGCATGACCCCCAAACCCGCATGGCCCACAGATTAAAAAGTGCTGGAAGAAAGTAGTCTTTGAACCACCATTTTAGTTGAACTGGACATAGACTATCCCTGTCCTGGACCGCAGCATGACCCCAAAACCCGCATGACCCACAGATCAAAAAGTGCCAGAAGAAAGTAATATTTGAAGAAGTATTTTAGTTGAACTGGACATTGACTATACCTGTCCTGTACCACAACATGCCCCTCAAACCTGCATGACCCACAGATCAAAAAGTGTCAGAAGAAAGTAGTCTTTGAACCACCATTTTAGTTGAACTGGTCATTGACTATAACTTTCCTGTACCACAGCATGACCCCTAAACCCGCATGACCCACAGATCACAAACTGCCAGAAGAAAGTAGTATTTGAAGCAGTATTTTAGTAAAATGGACATTGACTATCCATATCCTGTTCTTCAGAATGAACCAAAAACCCGAACAGGTGCCCTTATTGACCATCAGCAGAAAATTTCGCAATAAAAAATAAACTTTATTAAAAAAAAACTAGTTTTCCAATACTGCTGCTGCTATATGTACTTGCCATTCTACTGGTGACATTGTTCCACCATGACATTAGAATGTGAAGCAAATGAAACAGATGTCCCCAGTAGGTCAATGAGGCCTGTCTGAAAATCCAGCATTCTACTGTCAAGTAGGTTGAAGTAAATTAGTCATCAAGGTGGGTGAGACTGTAAACGTGGATCACAGAAGTTCAGCTGGCAGGGCCGGACTTACAGTGGGTGTGGTGAGAGCCAGGGATGGCGTCTGTCATCTATTAACTCGCAGGTTCAGCTAGCAGGGCCAGACTTACAGTGGGTGCGGTGAGAGCCAGGGCATGATCCCTAAACCAGCATGACCCACAGATAAAAAACTGCCAGAAGAAAGTAGTCTCTGAACCACCATTTTAGTTGAACTGGACATTGACTATACCTGTCCTGTACCACAGCATGACCCTCAAACCTGCATGACCCACAGATTAAAAAGTGCCAGAAGAAAGTCATCTTTGAACCACTATTTTAGTTGAACTGGACAATGACTATACCTGTCCTGTACCACAGTATGACTCCTAAACCTGCTTGGGCCTTAAAAGATCACAAACCTGGCACTATGCTATTTTGGGACAGTGACTGTCATTTAATATATTTTTGGTAACTGACAAATTTGTTTACGGAAATTTTTTAGGGAAGTTTTATTTTTTAGTTTTACATTTTATCATTTTGCTTTTTTTCAAATGTTTATTAACATACAACTAACCCCTCCCTGCAGTTTAAAAGGTATGTTTTACACGTGTAGATGTGTTAATTCATTTGCACACCCCATAAGTAATAAAAAATGTCCTAATCATTAACAAAACATTTCTTAGTTGAGAAGACATTTGCCCTCCTGGCTTCTGAGAGTGATTCAGCCAATTAATTCATTGGTTTCATTTTTCCTCCAAATCCATCTTCAGTGATTAGGGACAGACTCCCCTGGAAAATCGTTGATGTAAACCCCTGGGCCCCATAGCCCCCCCAAAAATTTTAACCCTCAAATTTGGTGCAATTTGTGCCCAGCCCTGGACCCCTTTTTGACACTAAAAAACCCTCAAAAAAAAATTAAATTTTTTTAAAACTTTTTTTTTTGGAGAAATTTAAAAGCTTCCTGATTCCCCTAACGGTGGGCCAGTCATTGTTAACATGGAGGTTCAATGGCAGGGCCCTGACTTTAAGTGATTCCCCGGTTGGAGCCCGGGCTAGCGTCTTTTCTTTTAACACGCAGGTTTATTTAGCAGGGCTGGACTTCCCGGGGGGTGTGGTGAGAGCAAGGGGTGGCTTAAGTCATCTATTAAACGGCAAAAAACTAAAAAAAAGTCATGCTGAAGCAGAGTGGGGGAAAGGGGAAAAGGGTGTGAGCAAAGACCAAATATCCTTCCTCAAAAGACTGCCCAAGTCCTGGGTAGAACTTGGGGAAACTTCTGCCTTTCGTTTTCCCCTCTTTTATGAGTGTGGAAATTGGGGCTTTCATTGGGAAAAATGCTGGTGTTTTGGATGTCCTGTTCCACCTATTCCATTTTTTTGACAGCCCCATGCCCTCAAAAATTCAAAACAGGGCCCCTTTGGCCACTTTTGACAATTTTTTGAAGAACAAATGTCTGTTAGAAACCACATTTTTTTTAATAGGAACCCGTTGTAGGTGTATTTCACGAAAAATGACCCAAAAAAAAATTTAAAAAAAGCTTTCAGCCCCTGTTAAAATTGTGAGGAAGAAAATTTTCCCTTAACCCCCAAAATTTACCCACATTTTGTTCCAAAAACCTTTATTATGCCCGTATCAAACCATTAACAGTTTCTTCTTATTTTCATAAAAAAGGGGAGTAAAAGGAATTTTTTTTTCATGAAAAACCCTGTACAATTGGTGTTTTTTTGGGCTCCTATCGCAAAACCAAACGTAAGAAAATGATCATTTAAAAAAAATTTTTTTCAAGAGCCCCAAAATTTTTTTTTGAAGTTTAATTTTAAGGGAGACCGGCATCTTTAAACGGTGACCCCCGGCAATTTTGGGGGCCCCAACATCACAAAGAATTTCCCGCCTGTTTCTCTTGATGAAAGTAAACGTCCAGAAATTTTCGGTGGAAAGCCGGATGGTTTGTCTGTAAAGATCCTGCAGCTTCGTTTAAGGTCATAAAATATGATGCTGGCCCGTGGGCAGGGAAAAAAATCTAAAATCTTGGTGGCAATCCCTTGGGGCCCCTTTTAACCTTTTTTGGGTACCCAGAAAGTCAATTGGGTCCGGGGGAAAATTTCCCAAAAAAATTGGTGTTGGACGCAGATTTTTCCCTGATTATGATTTAAGGGCGTCTCTGTGGGGGGTATGTGTGCCCTGCAAATTTCATTTCTTTTGGGGAAGGTGGTAAATAAGGAAATTTCCAGAGGTCAACCCCCTTTGGGGTTTTGCCACCCTTTTCCTGCTTTCTGCGGGGTACTTGGTACTCTAATTTCTGTCACCCTTGCTGACGTTTTTTCCCCCCCGTGACATTAGGGAACGTGGCAAAATGTAAAAAAGATGTCTAAAAGAAAAACCAATAAAGTTGGGAAACTGTCGAGCCTTTGGATCCGCGGAGGGGTAAGGCCCCCCTCCCGTCGCTGGTGGGGGCTGCTGTTTCGGGGTGTCCAACGATTGTTCCAGAAAAAAAAAGGGACAAAAATTTGTAAAGTGGGCAAGGGGGATTGTTGCACTGACCAAATTTTTATGGCTTCTTCAAAAAAAAAAGGTGGGGTTTAGTGTCTTTCTCCCGCCTCCACTCTCAGTGGCTAAAAAAAACCCCCAATTTCCCCACCGCTGTTTGGTAAAGGCCCCTGTGTCACTTGTTTCTGCATAATGGCATTTGCGCTGCCACAAATTTTTGCAGCATGTGGGGGGTGGAATTTCCGCGTGGGTTTCCAAGTCAAATATGAGCGGTTTAAGGGGAGGGAAATTTTGGCTGTAACGCAGCCAAAGGGACGAAAAAAGGGGGGGAACGGGGGAAGTATGAAACTCAGACCTGAGCCCTTCCCCAGCAGGCAGGCCCGGGCCCCGGGGAGTGCTTTTTTGAAAAATTTTGGACAAAAAAAAGGGTTTATGCCGGTGCCGGCAAAAGGGATGTTTCATCAGCCATCGTTTTTTAAGGCAGATTGGGATTTTGACCTTTTTCTCACACAACCTTGCCCGGCACAAAGGGTTTTTGTCCCCAAGCCCGCGCTAGGTTTCATTAGAAGAGCCGTCCACAGCCCCCTAAAACCCGTGTGTTTTTGGTTCCAAGAAAAGATTAATTTCAACACGGGAAAGGGTTTTTTCTTGGCCGTGATGCTTCCCAAATGGACCCTTGGGGGAAAAAAACAATGTACCCTCTGCGGGGTTTTTTTTAAAAGCTTGCGCCCAGCCCCAAGAGCCACTGGTTTACCAAAAAGAGACAAACCACCCCCGTCCCCCCAGTGAGCTGGGCACAAGATTTTACCGGGCCTTTGGGGGTGCTTACTAGTCCATGTAAACGTGGTGGGGAGAAATTTGCCAGACAAAAAGATGCAGACTAAAGGCGGGGGAAATTTTGGGTTATTAAAAAGGGAATTTGGTTTGTGAACCCCCTTACGGGAAAAGGGAGGCAAAAAAGGTGCAAAAAGGAAAAAGGGGCCTTAGTTCCCAAAAAAACTTAAACAAAATTTATCCAAATGCACCCAATCAAGTTTTAATTTAAAAATTTTTGATATTTAAATTTTGGGCCCCTAGAAAAAGGGGTCATCTATATCATTACAAAAAATAATCAGTAGGGGATTGTAAAAAGTAGTAGGGTTTTTATAAAGTAGCGGGCTTTTCGGGCAAGGCCTTAAACAAGCAAAATTTAGGGGCTGAGGAGGTGATGTTGAGGGGTAGTGGTTTTTTTGATGGGAGTGTTTATAAAAAAAAAAAAAGACTGGGTTTTTAATGGGGGTGGTAGCAAATTAGTAAAACAAAAAAAAAATTAAAGGGAGAATATAGATAGAAGTAGCAAAATGCGGGGAAAAAACGGCTTTAGGGATAAAGGGGAAAAATGGAGTGAAGTGGGGCTTTGGGGAGAAAAACAGGATTTTTTGTTGACCCCGTGGTGGGCCGGGGGGGGACGGCTTTTAGGAAAAAAAAATTTCCTGTCGGCATTTGGTTTTGGGAGAGGCAAAAACCATGTGTGACGAAAAACCCTCTGTGTCCACCAGGGCGGAAAGGCAACATTTTTCCAAAGGGCCCAAAAAACCCGGCAATTTCCCACATTCGGTTTTGGGGGTTTGGGGATGGTTGGGGGGTTAAAAATGTTTTTCTGCTCACCCAAAAAATGGAGACAAAGGCTTTTGGGGTAGACTGGCCGCTGTACGGCGTGCAGGTTTAAAAAAGGTGGAAGGGAAGGGGGGAGGGTGTTTTTCCTTTGGGGGTGTGGGGGGTACTCGGGCGACGGTTTGGGGGCTGAAGCGGGGGGCTGAAACCTTGATCATGACGCTTGGGGTGACATGGGAAGCTGAGGGAAACCTTGGTCTTTGGGAAGTGGGAAAAAGGGGGGAGGAGGGTTTAAAAGGGTTTTGACAGTGGTTGAAAACTAGGATCGGTGAGGGGCCTTTTTTTGGCCCAAATGTTCCCCTCCTTTCAAACTCCTGCATTCGCTGCATTGTGAATTGACTGTTGGGGGGTGGTTAAAATTTAAGGGTTTTTCCCTCTACTGTTTCGTTTATGGGAAATGGGGGGCATTTTTACATTTTTGGGCGAATCTGAGGCTTGATTTAAAAAGGGGCCCCGGCTTCAGAGGTCCTGGAAACCCTTTTTAACGTTGAAAAGTGAGGGGGGCGGTGTTTTTCCCCGATAATGGTGGTGGAATTTTTTTCAGCGGGTTTTTGCGACCACCCCTTTCCTTTTTGAGGGGGGGGGGGGGGACCCGTACTGTTTACTACCTCAAATCTTTTCTCGTCCCGGGGATGAAAACGCTTGCCCGAAATTCTGAGAAAAGACCACGTTGGGGTCCGCAAAGGTTTATCATCAT
>JAODAL010028069.1:0-53936 GCA_025379985.1 Phyllomedusa bahiana | reverse complement strand
TTTGCGCCCAATAAACAAAGCTGGGTGCGAAAAAGCAAAAAACACTTATCTGTTAGGGTTTCGTAAAATACACGGTATTTTTTTGCACCTTTAAATTTTCACCCGGGGTAAACTATAGAATTGCTTTTTTAAAAATTTTACTGGATGCTGCGTCAATGAAAAAAAGCTGGTTGCGCAAAATAAAAAAAAACACGTATCTTTTAATTTTTTTCGAATAATACATGGTTTTTTTTTGCACCTTTCAATTCCCCGGTGGTGACTATAGAATTGCTTTTTTAAACCCCTTTAAAGGGGACCCAGCCTGTTTTGCCCTTTCCCTAAACACACCCCTTTTTTTGAAACAAACCCATGTGCCCAATTAGTGGGGAAAAAATTTTTGAACCTTTTACCTTTTCCTTTGGAAAATTCAGAAATTGTTTTCCATAAAACTTTGGGGCTTTAATTTAAGTAAAAAATTTTTTATCCAAAACAATCCTTGTTTGTTTTTAAAAAAATAAAAAAAATTCTTTAAAAATTTTTGGAAAAATTTGCGATTTTGAAAGTTGAAAAAATTTTTCTGCTTTAAAAGACAGTTAAAAAATTCACCAAAAAATAGTTTAAAACCCTACATCCCATATGCCCAAAAAAAGGGGTTTTGGCATCTTTTTTTAAATTTTCTTTTTTTTTTTTAGGGCATTAGAGGGCTTAAAAATTTTAGTAGAAAATTTCCCCACATTTTCAAAAAAATTTGAAATTATACATTTTTTTAGGGACCCTCCAGTTTGACGTGGTTTTTGGGGGGCCTGTTTGAAATACCCCCATAGTGACCCCCTTCTGAGAAATTAACCTTAACGTTTTTAAAAAACACAATTTGGGAAAAGTTTGATAACCATTTCAGATTTTCACAGAAATTAAAGAAAAGTGGGGTAAAATTTAAAATTTTTTCACTTTTTTGGGCAGTTTTTTCAATATTTATCCATTTTCACTGGAAATTTGGGTTAAAGGGTGACTGGGAAAAATGCAATTTAAAATTAAAATTTCCCCCCAAGGCCCTGCCGTTTTTTAGAGATTTCCCTTAGGTGGCCCTAGTGCATTTTTTGGTCCCCCATAAGCCCCAGAATGGGAAAGGAGCAAAAAAAAAATTTCTCGGGGGTCTCATTTTCAATAAAAAATTTTATTTAGGCGCCTTTTTCGGGTTTTGGGGGACTCCCAAAAGGGTCAAAAAAATTTAAAAAAACCCCTTAAATGGGCCCGGATATTGGAAACTACACCCCCTTAAATTTAATATATCCGGGGGTGCATTGAGTATATAGACCCCACAGCTGTTTCCCAAAAATTTTTTTTTGGGCTTTAAGGCGGGAAAAAAATTTTAAAAAATTTTTTTTTTAAAAAAAATCTGAAATTTTAGCTTAAAATTTTTCATATATAAAAGGGAATCCGGAAAAAAAAACCCTAAAAACTTTTTTTAAGCAATTTTTTCCCAATTTGGGCAATCCCCCTTAAAATTGGGGAAAAACTTTGTTTGGGCGCATGGCGGGGCTTATAAGGAGGGACGCTATTTGGCTTTTGGAACGCAGTTTTTGGGGTTGGGGCCATTTCGCTTTGCAATGCCCCAAAGTGCAAACAGGAAAAACCTTCCGGGAATCCCCCCCTTTTTTGGATTCAAACACCCATCTGGATTCAACGGGGGTGTACGTTCTTTTTGGATGCACAGGTTTTTCATATTTTTTTTTTTAGCTTTGGGGAAATTTAAAATGGGGGAAAAACGCAGTTGGGTTTCATTGTTTTTTGGGGAAAAAAATTTTTAACAAAATTCGCCGTGCAGTTTTAAATGAAGGGGATAAATTTACAAATTGGGGGTCGGAAACAATTACAATTTTTATAGATTTTTATATTTTTTTTTCTGTTTTTTTAACTTTTCAAAAGTAGAAATAAGCTAAAAAAAATTTTGCGTTTTTTATGTTGTCCTATTCTGCGCCATAACTTTTTTTTTTTGCTGTTGCAGAGCTGTGTTTTGGGCTTGTTTTTTGGGGGATGAGTTAAAGGGTTTTCTTTGGGGACCTTTTAGGGGGATCATATGATCTATTTTTTTTTTGAATGTTTTGAAAAAAACACAGCAATCTTGGTAAGGTTTTTTTTTTTTTTATTTTTTTTAGCGGCCCACTGTAACGGAATATTTTGACAGGGTAGTTTTATCAGGGGTAAATACGTTTACCCCGTTTACCCAATTTGTATTTTTTTTTTGGGTTTTTTACTGCTTTTATACAATAAAAACCTTTGTATTAAAACCCGGAAAAATTCTTTTTTTGGCTTTCGCCTTTGGCCCCTGAGACCCAAAATTTTTTTAAATTTTTCTGTGTTTGGAGCTGTGTAGGGGACTGTTTTTTGTGAGATAGTTGAATTTTTTTATTTTTTTCTTTTTTGGGGGGAAAGCTTTATGATCGCTTTTAAAAATCCATTTTTTGGGGGCCAGGGGGAAGAAAATACTGAAATTTCCTAGTATTGTTTTTTATTTTTTTTTTTAAAACCAGGGCTCCCCCGTGCAGTATAAAAGGATAAGTTAGCTTTATTTTTTTGGGGTCGCTACGTTTAAGGGGCGCCACCCTTTTTAATATTTTTTTTTATTTTGGGAAGAACTTTAAAAAAAAAAAGAAAAGTTTTTTTTAGTGTGAAAAAACAAATTAAAGCATCGATACCCTTCTGAGAGCTATACATTTTTTATTTTTCCCGTATACAGGGGTTTATAAGGACTTTTTTTTGGGATGAACTGACTTTAAAATTTGGGTTTTACAACTTTGGGGTTTCTACGATTTTTAAACGTTTTTTAAATTCCCCTTTTATTTTGTTTTGGGGGGGGGGGGGTTTTAAACAAAAATCTTAATTGTGTGTTTTTTTTTTTTGTTTTTTTTTAAATGGCGTTAAACCCAAAGGGGTTTAAATTTTAACATGACGATTTAAAGGGCGGGTCTTTTCCGAAAGAGCATACCAAAAAAGGGTATTTTAATTTTTTTTTGATTTCTTTTTGGGGGCAAATTGGCGTTTGTAAAGGGGAAAAGGGGGGTGTAGGGTTTTTTTTTTATTTTTTTTTTCGTGTTTGTGTTTTACTTTTTTTTTTCATTTTTTTTTTACTTTTTTTCATTTTTTTCCACATTTTTTTTTTTATTTTTCCCCCCCATGGGTTGGGTTTTGAATGAGAGATCTTCAGATCCCCATTAAATTTGGAATCAGTCCCTACTTGTTGTTAGGGACGGGTTTCCAATGAAAACTGTAAACCCCGATGCCCGGACATGCCCAAGGGGCCGGGGGCCGGGCATCGTGAGGGTCCCAGACAACCCGGAAGGCTTTTCCTTCTCCTTTTCCGGGCGCCCTTCCCAAGGGGGCAAGTTTGCACCGGTTCGTGCGATGGGTGCGCTGGCCGGGGACAGAACGCAGGGGGAGCGATCTCCCCTGCGTCCCCCCTTTGTTTTTGCGCCCCGATCGTCGCGAAAATTTAAAAGGGTTTTTTAACCGGCCCCCCCGGGAACGCCCGGGGGTGGGGGGGCCCGACGCTGGGGGATGTCAGTGTAAAAATACAGCTGACACCCCGCGCCAAATTGCGAAAAATTTTTGCTTTGGGCGTGAACCCCCAAACGACCTGGACTATGGATACTTTTAAGGGTTTCTTTAAAGGGGGTTAAGATTTAGGGTTGGTTTCTGCGTAAAATTGAAAAACGCGGGGGGGCAAAAGTAAAAAAACCCGTATCTTTTTATGTTTTCGTATGTTTCACGGAATTTTTGGCAACAAACAACCTGTGCGGCCCTACAAGATTGGGGTTTGTTTTTTAACTCCCAATTTTTGGATATAGCAACCAGGTGGAAGGGGAAAAAATTAAAAAATGAACACCTATTTTGAAATGTTTTACGGGATAATAAAAGTGGAGTTTTCCCACCTAACAAAGAGCCCCTGCAGTTACTAGAAATGATGTGTATACCAATATAAGTTCAGGCTGCCCCAATATCCAGGAAATATTTCAATAGCAAACGTTAATAATAAAGATATTGCAGTGCAATGTCTAACACTAATTTCTTGGTGAACTATCCAGTGTTCTTTTTTAAAAATTTGAGCTTGTCTGTGTTCGCCGCGGGCCCCCCCCCCCCCCCGCTCCTCCCGTGACTTTACAGCGGTAGTTGCTGCTTTAAATTCTCTAGCTAACTACATAAAATCTTCAAATCTCTATTAACTAAATTGGAAGGATCACAGCTAATAGTAGAGGTTTTTCTGTTTCAGAAATAGACTAATTTCGCTGAGCTGTTTGGCACAGCAGGAGCGCAAGCCTATTTCCCATGAGACCTGAGAGACACTAAGGCTGAAAAGGAAGGGCTGTTCTATGTTAAAACGAGGTCATGTGATTTTTCCAGCCAAACGCAACCATACACATCCCAGTCATGACGTCGCACACACATCTCACCCTGCTCTATTCTGTAATCTGATTTGCTGGCCGCCAAAATGACAGGGAAGCGCCGAAAATGGCGCGATCTTAATAGATGATGCACAGATTTTAACCTTAATTATCGCATGATCTGAAAATTACGATCACCATAAAAACCTTGCCGATTATAACTTTGTCGATAAAAATCGCTCAACACTACGTGTGAATTATGCTACAGGAAAATTGTAATTTTTGGCGGTGAAAAAAAAACGGTTTATTTTTGTCACCACAGCAGAAAAACAACGCTTAATTAACCCCTGGATGTAAATTGCGCAAAAGAATTAAAGCAGCCACAAACTACTAGCTTTGTAGTGTGTTACAATTGCGTGTTTTTCTACGCTACACAACAAAAGAAAAAATTGTAATTAACCTTTGCTTGTGAATTATGGTATAGGTAAATTGTTATTTTTTGGCGGTAAAAAGACGGTTTCTTGGAGTCACCACAGCAGAAAAAAAATTTGCTTAATTAACCCCTGGATGAAAATTTGCGCACAAGAATTGAGCAGCCACAAACTACTAGCTTTGTAGGGGTGTTACAATTGCGTATTTTCTACGCTACACAACAAGAGAAAAAATTGTAATTAACCTTTGCTTGTGAATTATGGTACAGGAAAATTGTAATTTTTGGCGGTGAAAAAAGACGGTTTATTTTTGTCACCACAGCAGAAAAACAACGCTTAATTAACCCCTGGATGTAAATTGCGCAAAAGAATTGAGCAGCCAAAAATTAAGTGGTTTTCTACGCTACACAACAAGAGAAAAAATTGTAATTAACCTTTGCTTGTGAATTATGGTACAGGAAAATTGTAATTTTTGGCGGTGAAAAAGACGGTTTCTTGGAGTCACCACAGCAGAAAAACAACGCTTAATTAACCGCTGAATGTAAATTGTGCAAAAGAATTGAGCAGCCAAAAATGAAGCGTAATTTGTATTGTAAAAACGCTGTTTCTTTTAAACGAATACAACAGGACTGGCTTAGATCCCCTTTGGATATTCAATGTGCTGTGAGCAGATAGCGTTTTAATGTATATGCAGCAGCAGTGGACGCACACTGGACTTCAGATCCAATACCCCAAAAAATCAGAAATAGAACTTTAAAAGGAGAGCAGTCTCTGAGACAAGCTGAGACACCCACAAAAATCGCTGTATAAAATCAGTTCTTCAGTAACAGCTATCACAATCAGCCACGGAAAGCACCTTCCCTGATCATACAGTGAGAGGAGTTGAGCTTCCAGCGTCGCGCCCGGACTTAATATTTGCGGTGACGTCACAGAATCCCGACGGTCTTGATTGGCTTCATCTCTGCACATGTCATGCAGGCTATGCCTTCTTCCTCCCAGATGCTTTGCCCCAGGGTAACCCCATGTGCTCGCAGCCATTTTATCAATCAAAAGCACACTTCGTTCACCGAAGTACCCCAAACTTCGACTTCGTTCAGAACCGAAGTTTTCCTGAAATTCTAAACGAATTCCACTGTGTTAGAATCAATTCGCCCATCTCTAACAGCAATGCATAAATATTGTTTTACACAATAAAAAGTTTTATTTTTTTAAATGTCTATAACATAAAAGAAATTGGTATTGATGTAATCATATCGACCTGCTAAGTAAAATTTATGTCATTTATACCACACAATTACCGCTGAAAAAAAAAAAAAATTTAAAAAACACTTCAAGGATTGCTGTATTCTGTTCATCCCACCTCCCAAAGTTACTAATAAAAAGCAACCACGATGTCATATAAACCCTAAAAGGGCACCAAGGAAAGCATCGACTCATGCCGCAAAAAAAAAACAAGCCCTTATTCAGCTCCATATACAGAAAAATAAAAAAGTGATGGATGATATAAAAATGCGATTTTTTACAAACTACTACTGACCCGCGTAGTAAAGTTACATGTCATATATACCGCAAGGCGAAAGCTGTACAGATGAAACCCAAAAAACAATGGCGGAATTGCTTGGGTTTTTTTCCCATTTCATTGCCCAGTGCTAAAAAAACTTTGAGACTTATGGGCTCAAAATGCAGAATACACCCCTAGATAAGTTCCCTGAGGGGAGTAGAATCCACAATTGGGTGACTTCTGGAAGGTTTTACCTGTTATGGTAATTATGAGCTTTACAAAATCTGCATTCCAAAAGCCAATTAGCACTCCCTCCCTTTTACGTCCTGCCATGGAACTTGGAAGAAATTGTGTAACAAATTTTGAGGTGCTTTTTTCCAGCATTTCATGTGAAAATTAAACATTTTCAGTTAAAACTGGATTTTATTGGAAATAATTAAATATTTCAGTTTTACAGCCTAATGCTAAAAAAAATCTGTTAAGCATCTGTGGGGCCTATATACTCAATAAACCTCTAGAAATATTACTTAAGGGGTGTTATTTCCCAAAATCAGGTCTTTTTAGGGGTGCTTATTAAGATTTAGCATCTAAGGGCCACATGTATGAAAATTGTCTTGGTCTAAGACTGTCTTTGTTGCCCGTAGCAACCAATCAGAGCTCCCCTTTCCTTTTTTCAGAGCACTATAGGAAATGAAAGGGGAGCTCTGATTGGTTGCTATGGGCAACAAAGAAAGCCTTAGACCAAGACAGTTTTCATACATGTGGCCCTAAGGGTGTCTGCAAACCTGAAGTGGTGCCTAAAGAAAATCCTAATGAAAATGAGACCTCAAAATCTGTGAAAAATTGCTACTAACTTTCAATCTTATAACTTAAAAAATAAAGACATTAAAAAAATTATGACAACATAAAGTAGACATATGGTAGACGCTAGTTATAAACTACTTTTTGTGCAGTATAACTCTCTTACATTCACATTTTTTCACAAATAAACAAGGACTGTATTGACCAAAATGTATTACTAATTTAAAGCACAATCTGTCACAAATATAAATCCCCTAGATAGGTAAAACCATTAAAAAGTTATTCTCACAGAAAGTGACACATGTAAGTTTTGAAAAAGAGGTGAAAGAGGTCAAAACTAGCTGTGGTGGTAAGGAGTTGTATTTGTTGGTATATATATTGGGCGACATGTATGAAATTTGGCGTGGGGATGCCAAATTTCATGCGCATAATACTGGCACAGAATGGGCCTGATTTATGAACACGCTCTATAGAGAGAGATAATATATGTCACGTGTGCGGAGGTTTGCTGCGTTCGTTCACTGACAGCAAGCAGTCGGCGTGTACGGTGCAGGGCTTGCTACGTTCACTGACAGCGATCAGTGGTCCTGCAGCATAGAGAGAGAGATCTTGTGCAGTCCCATGTAAACACAAACAAAGTGTCTAGTTTTGTTCTGCAGATCTGTAGAGGTCAGGGGTTTGTAAAAAATCTGCAGGATATTATCACTGTGTGTGAGAGAGAGAAAAAAATCACCCATCTTTCCCAGAATCCTGAATGGCAAATGCCCATTCTAGTTACAAAGTATGTAGAGAGCGCGAGAAATTTAGATATACACTATCGAGTTACATTTAGCTTTTCACTTCCAATGATTCCTTCGTCTCTGACAGCTGAGAATCTCTCCCCTCTCCCCCCACATACACAGAATGTATTCTCACGTGCACACTTTTGGGCGTGTCTGCAGAGAGAGAAGATACTCCCTGCTGGGAGGAGAAACACGCCCCTCCATTTCATAAGCTCTCCTTAGCAACCAGTATAAACGGTTGTCAAATGATGAAACGATTAAAACCCTTTAAGTATTCAGACCCTTTGCTCAGTATTGAGTAGAAGCAGCCTTCTGAGCTAGTACAGCCATGAGTCTTCTTGGGAATGATGCACCAAGTTTTTCACACCTGGATTTGGGGATCCTCTGCCATTCTTCCTTGCAGATCCTCTCCAGTTCCCTCAGGTTAGATGGTGAACGTTGGTGGACAGCCATTTTCAAGTCTCTCCAGAGATGCTCAGTTGGGTTTAAGTCAAGACTCTGGCTGGGCCAGTCAAGAATGGTCACAGAGTTGTTCTGAAGCCACTGCTTTGCTATTTTAGCTGTGTGCTTAGAGTCATTGTCTTGTTGGAAGACGAACCTTCGGCTCAGTCTGAGGTCCAGAGCACTCTGGAAGAAGTTTTCATCCAGGATATCTCTGTACTTGGCCGCATTCATCTTTCCTTCAATTGCAACCTGTCGTCCTGTCTCTGCAGCTGAGAAACACCCCCATAGCATGTTTCACTGTTGGGATTGTATTGGGCAGGTGATGAGCAGTGTCTGGTTTTCTCCATACATACCACTTACAATTAACACCAAAAAGTTCAAGCTTCATCTCATCAGACCAGAGAATCTTATTTCTCATAGTCTGGGAGTCCTTCATGTTTTTTTGCAAACTATATACAGGCTTTCAGATGTCTTGCACTGAGGAGAGGCTTCTGTCGCACATAAAGCCCCAACTGGTGGAGGGCTGCAGTGATAGTTGACTTTGTGGAACTTTCTCCCATCTCCCTACTGCATCTCTGGAGTTCAGCCACAGTGATCTTGGGGTTCTTCTTTACCTCTCTCACCAAGGCTCTTCTCCCACGATTGTTTAGTTTGGCTGGACAGCCAGGTCGAGGAAGAGTTGTGGTCGTCCCAAACGTATTCCATTTTAGGATTATGGAGGCCACTGTGCTCTTAGGAACCTTGAGTGATGCAGAAATTCTTTTGTAAGCTTAGCCAGATCTGTGCCTTGCCACAATTCTGTCTCTGAGCTCCTTGGACACTTCCTTAGACCTCGTGATTCTCATGTTCTCTGACATACACTGTGAGCTGTGAGGTCTTATATAGACAGGTGTATGCCTTTCCTAATCAAGTCCAGTCAGTTTAATTAAACACATTTGGACTCCAATGAAGGAGTAGAATCATCTCAAGGAGGATCAGAATGAAAGACAGCATGTGAGTTAAATATGAGTGTCACAGCAAAGGGTCTGAATACTTATGACCATGTGAAATTTCAGTTTTTCTTGTTTAATAAATTTGTAAACATTTCTAAATTTCTGGGGGATTTTTCTTTCAAGATGGGTTGCAGAGTGTACTTAAATGAGCAAAAAAATTAACTTTTTGGATCTTACCAAATGGCTGCAATGAAGGAAAGAGTGAAAAATTTAAAAGGGTCGAAATACTTTCCGTACCCACCATAAATACTAAGGGCAACATGTATGATCGGGAGTTGCGCCTGTTTTCTGGCGAAAACTGCGCCTCACCGGCTCGAATCACCTGTCGGACGCAGAGAAGCGATGTTAGGCATGCAATGGGCGCGCCGTGGGCGTTCTGGGGCGGGACTCGGCAAATTCAAAAACTCCGAGGCATGCATGATTGCGGGTCGGCAAAGTGAGGCGCATTGCAGCGCTCGACAGTTCCGACAGGCAGACCTAGTTGAATGTGGTCTATCTGAGCGGAGAAGTCGAAGTGGAGCGCGGTATTCTTGTAATGCGCTCGAGTTCTACACTTACAGCAGTACACTACTACAATAAATGAATTGTGAAGAAGAATAAATAATTAAGCAAGAAATCCTGCTTGGCGGACCACAGGTCCCAGCAAGCCTTTTGTTGCTTCTAAGCAGCCCCAATACATCAAAAATTGTTGTTATGGCAAATGTGTAAGAAAACATCTGTCAAATATCTGTGCAACATCTGCATTGGCTTATGTGATGTAAAATGAGTGTAATTTTCACAGACTTTGCAATACATTTTGTAGGGGATATTTTTTTCTTTGTAGCCAATATATATATTGTCATTAATGTTATTGTAAAAAATTTATTAATACATTGATTAAATTTTTATAGCACTTGGCTATGTCGGTTTATTAATGAATTCATTTTTTTGACACATACTGTGTAATGTATTTCCGACGCAAAATCTGTTCCGTAATTACATTGCAAATACGTGCCATACTTTGTGATGCGTATTTGCAAAGTATTTGCAACGGATTTCGCGCTGGAAATACATTCCCCATTATTTACTATGGGGAATGCATTTCCGACGCGAAATCCGTTGCAAATATGTTGCAAATACGCATCACAAAGTATGGACCTATGGTTCTCCAAGAAGGATTTCTATGTTCCCAGGGCTTATTTCTGGACGTACTTACAGACGAATTTACGGCCGTAAACACATCACCAACTGAGCCTAAAATAAGGAACAAGTAGCTTAGAATGGCTATCAATGGGAAATCCGGACGTATTTATGGTCCTCGGGTGGTGAATCATAGGCGCAGTCCTTCTGCGCCTAAGTTCCGCACTGCGCCTCACACACTGGCGAAGCGCTGTGAACTTTACATTGCATGTATGAGCGCACTTCGGCGCCGACATAAATGAGGCGCAGCTTTCACTTTAGATCGGGCGAAAACGGGGGCTCCGACGCGCCGATCTTCATACATGTCGAGGTGAGGATTCAATCCGGAATCTGCTTCAAGAATTGAAATTTTTCAGCACTGAAAATAATCAGCGTTGTGTACACAACACAATTTTTACATTAGAAACAATAAAAGAAGGATTGAGGTCAGATTGGACACTGATTTTGAGGAGAATTTCACACTAAATCTGTGCCAGAATCAGCGTCCAAATAGGTAATGTAAACATACCATTACAGTTCTCTCTAACTGGTAATCTGCATCAACCAGGCCAGATTAACAGAATTGGCACGCCTCCAACCACACCCAAAAACATTATATCAAACCAGGACATGCCTCCAACCACACCCAAACATATGACATCACACCAGGACATGCCTCTA
The DNA here is from genome assembly GCA_025379985.1 of Phyllomedusa bahiana. Taxonomy (NCBI): domain Eukaryota; kingdom Metazoa; phylum Chordata; class Amphibia; order Anura; family Hylidae; genus Phyllomedusa; species Phyllomedusa bahiana. The sequence continues at coordinate 42,788 of JAODAL010028069.1, read as the reverse complement.
ACCTTGCCCCACCTAACAGAATCATGCCCAGCTGCCTCCAGCAGACCAGCGGCAACACAACAGCAGCGTTAGCTGGGTTTATAAAGATGTGTTTATAAAATGTATTGTACATACATAAATCCATACAAATAGCTGTAAGACAATGTTCTCTGGATGATACCTTTGTGTAATGGTCATACCACTATATAGCGAGTAAATATCACCGTACTATTACTGACCACACCAAGACTAATATTATCAATAATACCACTATACAAATATAAAATAATACCACCACAACATGACCACATTTCACCACCATATAGTGACTGAATAATACCACTACATCATGACCACATTTCACCACCATTTAGTGACCGAATAATACCACAACACCATGACCACATATCACCACCACATAGTGAGTGAATAATACCACTACATCATGACCACATATCAGCACCCCATAGTGACTGAATAATACTTCAACATCACAACCACATATCATGTACATATAGTGATTGATTAATACCATCACCTCATGACCACATATCACCACCACAGAGTGACTGAATAATACTGTAACATCATGATCCCATATCACCACCACATAGTGACTGAATAATACCACCACACCATGATCACATATCACTACCACATAGTGACTGAACAATACCGCCAAACTGTTCCTGAATATAAATCATTATACCATTATCAATAATCCTGCCATACACTGATCCTATGGTGGGAGATACCAGTTGTATGCAGGTGCTCTGCAGTCATAAATTACCACCATACAATGACTGTATAGGGGTAGGTACCAGTTGTAAACAAGCACTCTGCAGAGATATATTACCGCCATACAGTGACCATATGGGACTAGATACCAGACATATAAGTGTTTACAGTTCAGTTACATTTAGTGACTTACAGGTGATGTATTCTCTGATGGAAATCGTTCTCTTTCCCTTTCTCCATTTGTTCCAGATCGTCCATGATGACTTCTCCCACACCTTGTCGATGAGAAGGATCTGGGTGTACTTGTTTATCACAGATGACAGAACAACATGTAATGTCAATCAGCTGCCTCTAAGGCCAGCAGGATATTGGCGTGTCATGGACTAAAAGAGTCATGGACTCGCGGGGCAGGGATGTAATATTACCGCTATATAAAGCATTGGTGCGGCCTCATGGAATTGCTGTTCATTCAGGGCCCCAGTTTATAGAAAGGATGTAAGGGAGTTTAAAGAAAGTGCAAAGACGGCAACCAAATAATAAGGGGAATGGAGCATCTTAGTTTGACGAGGGGTAAAAAAAATTTTTAACTTATTTAGTCTTGAGAAAGGACACTGGGGGACTATAATTAAAATTTATTTAAGTTGCAAGGTCTCTACAAAAAGTATGCTAAAAAAACATTTCGTAAAACCCCCTTAAAAAAAAGGGGGACATTCCCAATCTAAGAAAAAGGTTAGTCTCCAGAGGAGAAGGGCCTTCTTTACCATAAGAACTGTGAATTTGTGGAATAGCCTGACTGAGGAGCTGGTCACAGCAAGAACAATTAAGAGCTTTAGGAAAGGTTTAGATAACCACTTACTATTATATAATATTAATACATATGTAGCCGTATAAAACTTCTGGATCCAGTCTTATGGCAACTCGGATAGAAATTTTAAAATTTCTTCTTCCCTTAGGGGGGATCCAAGTCTTCATTAAATAGGGGGAAAAAAAAGCTTAAAAATCCCCTAACCCCCTTCCTTCATCCACATCTTTCCCCACCCTTGGTTGAATTTGATGGACATATGTCTTTTTTCAAACTTACTAATTAACCACACATACATCTTCTCTTCTCCTAATTTTTCCTGTACCCCTAGCTGATACCACCACTTAGGGGACCCCCCCATGGGGACAGGTGGGGAAAGGGGGGTTGTAGATTTTGGAGGTTGTTTTTTTGTACTGGCACTAGGTACCATAACACAATGATAGGGAGCAGGGGTGGGAGAGGGGGTCCATGTCCCAGGTTACAGGCACAATCTCCTGCGTCTCATAGTTTTTTCATGTATGATAGAGAGCATAAATGCTTTTTTTAGGGTTTTTCCCCGTTTATTCCCCCTTTTTGCATAGTGTCCCTGGCGGGGGGCTGTTGTGTACATGTAAAAATTTAATGTGTCCCCAGCCCTGCCAGTGGCACCCAGGTTTTTCATCGTTTTTTTCAGAAAAGTTTTTTTTGTGCAGAAACATAGTTATATTGGTATACATTGAATTTTAAACCTATATGGGAAGAAGGGGTGCTTTCCCTTTTGGGTTTTGTCCCCCCCCCACTCCACGGCTTTTCATAAGAAGGGCAGCTTGCAGGTTGGGTTTTTTTTATTTTTTTTTTCTGAATAAGGAGGTCGGGGTTGACCCAGTGAGAGCCTGTTTGGCCATTGAGAGTAAAGAAGCAAGGACGCCGTTTTGAGATCACTTTGAAATCTTGGGCAGTTTAAACATCTTTTTTCAAAATATTGAACCGAGGGTCTAAAAGTTTTTTTTCATGTATGAAAGATAGCAAAAAGCTTCTTTAGGGATTTCCACTAGTGTATTACATAGAGGTCAACACCACTCAGGTATAACCTAAACCCCACCAATAAGACCACAAAAGGGGCAGAAAAACCAGCTCAGGTAAAACCTACAACACCACCAAAAGACCACATAGGGGTCAGACACCACTCAGGTATAACCTACACCCCACAATAGAACCACATAGGGGTTAGACCCAGCTCAGTATAACCTACAACACCACCATAAGAGCCCCACACAAGGTCAACACCACTCAGTAAACCTAAAAACACCGCCATATAGGACCACAAGGGGCAGACACCGCTCAGGTATAACCTACAACACCGCCATATAAGACCACAAGAGGTCAGACACAGCCAGGTACACCTACAACACTGACATATAAGACCAAAAAAGGGGTCAACACCACCCTCAGGTATAACCTACAACACCACCATATAAACCAAAAGGGGTTTCAACACCCTCGGGTATAACCTACAACACCGCCATATAAACCACTAGGTCAAACCCAGCTCGGGTCACACACATTACAGTGAAACAGCACGATCAGTATAGAATAAAAAAACCCCCTGAAACGGGGACTCACCAGAGATTCAACTGTGAGCCCTTTTCTATCTCTTGAGTCTTCTTTCCCTTTTCTTCTGCACCGTTCCACACCACCATGATACTTGCCCGGCCCCACCATCCCGCATAAATTATACAAAAAATATCTTAGAACCTAATTTTTTCCAGCATTTTTTTTTCCCCTTTTCCCCACTTCTGTACAAACTCCCCAAGGGGTGGAGAGCGGACAAGCCATAACTTAACGTTTTATTATCCAAGGGGTTTGGAGGGGGGAGGACTAACCCCATGGAGTAATCCCGGGATATACAGGCATTAGGGACTCCCTTTTGGGGTAGTATCGGGGCAGTTTAGGGCCCCCTTGCAGTAGTATACTGGCATTAGGCCCCTTTAGTTAGGCAGTTTTTGGGGAACTCCTTTTGCTATTGCAGGGAATCAGCCCCCCCCCCTTTTACTAGTGTGCAGGAAGTCAGTCCCCTCCCCCCTTTAGCTATGTGCAGGGAATTTAGGGGCCCCCCTTTTTTTGTAGGTTTCAGGCCCCCTTTAGGTAGCCAGGGCCCCCCTTTAAGGTAGTCAGGGCCCACTTTAGGTAGTCAGGGCCCACTTTAGGTAGTCAGGGCCCCCTTAAGTAGCCTGGGCACACTTTAAGTAGTCACGGCACCCTTTAATACCAGGGCCCCCCTTTAAGGAACCAGGGGGCCCCCCCTTTTTAAATAGTCAGGCCCACTTTAGGTACCGGGTCCCCTTAAGTAGCCCAAACCCCCTTTATGAGCCAGGGCCCCCCTTTATGTAGCCAACCCCCTTTTGTAACCAGGCCCCCTTTTAAAGGGAATCAGGGCCCCTTTAATGTATTCAGGGGCCCCCTTAAAGTAAATCAGGGGCCCCCTTAAGGTAGTCAGGGGCCCCCTTTAAAATACCAGGGCCCCCCTTTTGGGAGCCCCGGCCCCCCTTTAAGGGACCAGGGCCCCCCCTTTAAAATTTGTCAGGGGGCCCCCTTAAAGAGTCAGGGCCCCCTTTAGGGAGCCAGGGGCCCCTTAATACTAGGGGCCCCTTTGTTAGTCAGGGCCCCTTTAGGACCAGGCCCCCCCTTTTAAAGGGATCATTGCCCCTTTAAATAGTCGGCCCCCTTTAAAAATCAGGACCCACTTTAGGTATCAGGGCCCCCTTAAATTAACCAGGGGCCCCCCCTTTTGGGACCAGGCCCCTCTTTAGGTAGCCAGGGGCCCCCCCAATACCATGGCCCTCTTAAGTACCAGGGGGCCCTCTGGGGTCAGGGGCCCCTCTAGTAGTCGGGGCCCCAAATTAGGGATCAGGGCCCCTTAATAGCCAGCCAGGGCCCCCTTTAGGGAGACAGGGGGCCCCTTTAAGTTACCGGGGCCCCCCTTTAAAGGGAGCCAGGGCCCCCCCCAGTATCCCCCTTAAAGTAGTCAGGGCCACTTTTGGATCAGGGCCCCCCCTTAAAGTACCATGGGGCCCCCTTAAAGTACCAGGGGGCAGCCCCTTTTGGTAGCCAGGGGCCCTTTTGGATCAGGGGCCCCCCCCTTTTGATACCAGGACCCCATTAGGTAGTTAAAAAAATAAAAAAACCAAAACCCCTTACCCCACCCCTCCGGTTTCCCCGGCCGCTCCCAGCTCCCGCCGGCCTCTACTGCCTCCTGCATGGGGCGCGGTGAATGACATCACCGCCCGCCTACGAAACAGAGGCCAGGCCCGGCAGGCTAAAGGCCTACCGTCTTCAGCCTGCCAGGAGAGAAAGGGGAGCGCAGCTCTAGTGGCCTGTGCTCCGCTGACACCAGTCTCGGGCACCTGGAGTCGGGGACATTAGTCCCCCGACTCCCGGGCCGGTCGCTGGGCGCTCGGGACGCAGGTCCCGGGCGTTCAGGGAACGGATGCGCGGCCGGGCCACGGGGTGCGACAGCACTGCCTCCGGGGCCCCCAGTGGCTCGGGGGGCCCACCGGGGGATTCACCGGTCCCCCAGTGGCCCAGTCCGAGCCTGAACCCAGCCAGGACTGTCCCACAGGTTCCGAGATAGTTGAGAGGTAGGATCATAGTGGGGAGGAAACAGTGCATGGAGGGGTCAGAGTGGGGGGAATCAGTGGCTGGGGAATCAAAATGGGGGATGATAGTGGCTGGTGGGTTTCATAGTTGGGGGGAGACACTGGCTGGGGGCCTAAACTGACTGGAGGGGCTAAAGGAGGTAGACAGTGACTGCAGATGTCATAGGGAGGGAAGAGTGACTGGAGGGGTCGGAGGTGAAGGACCATAACTGGAGGGGTCAGGGGGGACAGTGACTGGAGGAGTCGGAGGGGGAACAGTGACTGGAGGAGTCAGGGGGGAAACAGTGACTGAAAGGGTCAGAGTGAGGAAGAGACAGTGAATGGAGGGGTCAGAGTGGGGAAGAGACAGTGCCTGGAGGGGTCAGAGTGGGGGGAGTCAGTGACTGGAGGGGTCAGAGGGGGAGACAGTGACTGGAGGGGTCAGAGTGGGGGGAGACAGTGACTGGAGGGGTCAGAGGGGGGAGACTGTGACTGGAGGGGTCAGAGGGGGGAGACTGTGACTGGAGGGGTCAGAGGGGGGAGACAGTGACTGGAGGTGTCATGGAGGAAACAGTGACTGGAGGGATAAGAGGTTGGGAAGAGACACTGAATGGAGATGTCAGAGGGGGAGACAGTGACTGAATGAGTCGGGCCGAGACAGCGACTGGAGGGGTCAGAGTGGGGAAGAGACAGTTCTGGGAGGAGTCTTGGGGGAGACAGTGACTGGAGTGGTCAGAGGGGGAAGAAACAGTGACTAGAGGGGTCAGAGTGCGGGGAATCAGTGAATGGAGGGTCAGAGGGGGGAAGTGACTGGAGGGGTCAGAGGGGGGAGACAGTTACTGGAGTGGTCAGGGGAGACAGTGAATGGAGGGATCAGAATGGGGAAGAGACAGCGACAGGAGGGGTCAGAGTGGAGAAGAGAGTGACTGGAGGTGTCATGGGGGAAATAGTGACTGGAGGGATCAGAGGAGGGGAAGAGACAGTGACTGGAGGGGTCATGTGGGAAGATAGTGACTGGAGGGGTCATGGCTGGAGACAGCTACTGGAGGGGTAATAGGGGGAGACAGTGACTGGAGGGGTCAGAGTGGGGAAGAGACCATTACTGGAGGTGTCCTGGGGAAGAGACAGTGACTGGAGGGGTCAGAGTGGAGACGAGACAGAGACTGGAGGTGTCATGGGGGGAGACGTAGGCTGGAGGTGTCGGAGTGGGGACGAGCCAGTGAAAGGAGGGATCAGAGTGGGGAAAAGAGAGTGACTGGAGGTGTCATGGGTAGAGACAGTGACTATAGGTGTCATGGGGAAGACAGTGACTGGGGCGGTCAAGGGAGGGCGCCTGCGCCTGGAGAGGAGAGAGGGGATGAGAGACCAGGACTGGAGGGTTCAGAGGGGAAGAGACTGTGAGTGGGGGGTCAGAGTGGGGATGGACAGGGCTGGAGGGATCAGAGTGCAAGAGACAGTTTCTAAGCTTTTAGTATATCCAGAATCTCCCTCTCTTCCCCTACAGACAGTCCATGCTTACTGGTGGGACTGTGTCTCTTCATGATGAATCCCCCATTGGCTGTCCATCTTCTGGTAGCTCTCCCAGCTCATGCCACCACATTGCTGTTTCTTCCTCCGCACACAGCACAGTGTGGCAGAGGAGAGGGGGCAGACCTCACACTGCTCTCAGCTCCCTGCTTATAAAGCAGATATCGGGATACAGTGCCCAGGACTGCAGGACACAGTCTCAATATTGGGACTGTCCCACTCATATCAGGAAGGTCAGGAGGTAAGCTCATATAACGCTCCTTCACTACAGAACCTGTCACTTTAGCTCCTAGTCACATCCCCTCCCTTGCACCGCTGTTTCACAGACATACAGCTCACCTTCCTAGTGCTGGAACTGAGCATGCCTGACCAGAGCAGAGACTGAACTACAGTTCATATCCCATGGCAACAGGTTATAAAGATCAGGTTTTGAGCCAGTAATAAGTTGATATATGGGAAACTACTAAAAATATTTAAAAACTATATATTGAAGATTTTTACTTTATACTACTTTCAATAAGAGTCAAGTTTTCTATACCAGAATACCCCTTTAACTTCTTACCATACTCCATATGTTCATTACTATGTTTATTAATATGTTACTTCCAGGACCTGCTGACAGCAGCCAGGGTTGGAGATAACCACTTAGATGGCATGGTAAACACAACCACGGCATCTCAAGACTGTGGCATGCTGACCGGTTGTCATGGCTATCTTATTATTCTTATTACACTCACAAGCACCATCTGTGTTGTGGACAATTACAAAGTCTTAATTTTCTGTATTAAAACTATTAAAATGCAGCACGTTTGCTCCCCTGTCATGCGGCTCCGCTCAGAGTCTCCCCTTCTCTTTTATTTGTGCTGCTTTAATAGTATTAATTAATAGGAACGGGCTCCTCCTAGAAAGTCCAGCTTGGCTTTGCTATTTCTTCCTGTGTTCAATAAGCAGCATCCCCTCTGGGTTTCATTGACTTTGTCTTGTCTGCTTATATTGTGCAAGTGCTCTACCTTGTGGCCACTTTGTATCATTACAATTGTACGTCTGCTTTGTTTTACTACATCTGTTAAATATCTCTGTTTTTGGATGTCTCAAGATTCTTGATTTCCTAAATCCCTCTCAATCAGATTTCGGTTATCCTGCTAAGTGTGATGCACTCTTACTGGTTGGATTGGAAAGCTCCTATTGCTGTGATTGTTGCCCTCAGAACTCTGCAGACCTTCCTTCCACCAGAGTTATTGCTACCTGGGTAAATGACTTCATTCAGGAACCTTTAATTGCACCTTCCTCCATAAAGCCTAATAAGAGTCCAAGTTTGGCCAGGTTGTCTAGCTTTGCTCACAGATCAGACCTGAGAGTGCTGAAGTCCACACTTAAAGGGGTTGTCTCGCTACAAAGAATAGCTTTCAAATTGTAGGGAACACAAAATAAAGACATTTTCCAAATATATTGCTTTGTTCATCTGTTTTTGTTAAGGAGAAACAAGGGAATTTTTGACCTCCCTGGCTGTTTCAGTTCCCTCAGTAACCGACCTGTGTATATCTCTCCCCCCTGCTGTTTGTTCTATGTGATAGCAGTGAATGACATCATCACACAGGTCGCGGCAGCCTCTGTGCTGCTGGGCAGTAAAAAGCTTGATTTATCCTAAGTAAACAGAACTGTAATTAGGGCTTTTGTTTGAGGGATCAGATAAAACTTTCTGCTAGCAGTTTCAGAAGCTTCTGAGCTAATTAGCAACTGAAAACAGAGCGTTGAAGAGACCATGGAGCTGTATGCAAATTAGTCAGTCTGAACCAGGAAGTGACAGAGTATTTCATTCATGCATCCTATGAAACTCTGTAGGGAGACAACTCCTTTAATCCTCCTTCAATGAGCGCAGTAAGGTCAAACTCTTTAACCTTGAGGAGATACCTAAGCACATTCAGGCAATCCATCAGAAAACCAGGAAAGTGCCCGGTGGGAAACAAGAGACCCTGCCTCTGAAGAGACAAGGGGTTTATAAAGCAGATGTCTCCCTCAAGTGCTTCCTTAATTCAAGGCAGCTGAGAAACCTCCCATATTAAACAGCCATTTAAATAAGTTATTTTCTCTGGAGCAGGAGGAAGATTTATCCTGGGTGGTGTCCCTCAAGGTGGAAGTGTCCCTGTCAAGATTTCTAAAAAGACCCCTCATGCCATCAGAGGAAGTTCCAATTCTAAATGAATATATGAACAGGAGAGCAGACTGTGCCTTCAGGAGGGGTTACCAGGCCACAGCTGCCCAGATGACAGTTGGCATCACTCAACAAGGTATCTTATGAGCGTTAAGATCTTGGCTCAATAGAATCCAGGATGGTATTGACTCTAGAGATGAGTCTAGAGATGACAGTTTATCTGCCTTCAAGAACGTAAAGATGGCTGTGGATTTGTCACATTTCCTAAAGCAGGTGGTTAGAAACATTGGGTATAGCGGATCCTCTGGGCCACCGCGAGCGTAGATGGTGTGGGATAGTGGGCCAGCCTCACTGTCTTTTCCAAGTAAAATCCCATGCATGACAAGTGTGAAATGTTTCTTTGTATTCTACTGTTTGGCCACAAGATGTAGAGCAAAAAGTGAAAAAATGAACCAGCTCACCGTTTCCTATGATGGCCTCCGCACGTATCCCGGTCAGAGCAGTCCGTGAAGATTCAACAAGGCATTAGATTAGATGATACAGCGGTACCATGGAATGAAAGATATCACCTTTATTGTGCATCCATACAGTGTAACCCGTGATGGCATAACAGACACACGGGTTACCCTGTATTTTATGGATGCACAATAAAGGTGATATCCTTCATCCACTGGTACCGCTGTATCATCTATCTCATGCCTTGTTGGTCACAAGATGCCACTATGTCCAGTTTCCAGTATATGCAAATGATGGACATGGTATAAGACTGGCACATGGCTGCAGCCATTTTGAGAAGCTGCTGAGACTCAGAGGAGAACAGACAGAGACAGAAACAGAGCTATAATGGAGCTAGGACTCACAGTTGTTCCAGAGACAGAGGAGAGCCTGACTGTCTATACAGACGCCATCGCAGAGAGAGGGAGAGAGAGAGAACTCCTGGACAAGAAGGACAAGCTGCCAAGATAGAGAGGACTGTCTGCAGCCGGACCATCCACTTCATCCACAAGGATCTGCACCGGAGGACAGGGCTTGCCGGCCATCTTTAAGGTACCTCAGCGGATGCGTGCACACCCACAAGCTCAGAACTGTGAGAAGGCCTGATATTAGTTTAGATAGTTTAAGCTCAGTTACAGGCCAAAGGAGGGTTTCCCATATACATCCTCCTGCTCAGGACTTGGGGAGTTTGATAGCACACCGTTAGCTACTTGAACGGGTTCATCTGTGAGGGAAAATTTGTGCCACATGTGTATTCGGGAGGGAAGTGGGTAAATCCATTTAAACTGTGTAAGCTACTGTGCTGCACCACGAGCCCCTGCAACCGCCACCACACACGATTGTTCCCGTTGGTGCTTACGGTATTAAAAAGGTAAGGGGTTATCGGCCTTTCCGAACCACACGGTTAGGTAAAGTTACCAGGCATCCAGAGAATACACTTTTGGCGGCTCGCTGTGCAGCACAGTGACCCAGGATACATATTTGTAAATTTGTGTTTGGGGGGATCTGTTCACCATCTTGTTTCAGAAAATTCAGTAAAACAAACCATTGTTGAGCTTGTGTTGGAGTCGTGTCCTTCGTCCGTGACTTCGCTGTATTCCGGTATACCTGCCTCGGTACTCGGCTTACAATGGTATAACTCGCGGTGGTAGCCGAAGTGCGGGACAGGACACTGGACAGTGGTAGCAGTGAAAGGACACAACAGCGTATAGCCGTAGATAGGTATCACAGTCCTAGGCAGGTAGTAGACTTGGTAAAGCAGCAGATAACAGCAGGTATTAGCAGATTGGTACAACGTCAGAAATAGCAGAGATACAGGTGCGCTGTATAGCGCAGAGTTACCACAGGGGCAAGAAGTTACTTAAGCAGCCAGGGGTCACGGAGCAGAAAATTGGGACACTATCCCTTTAAATATCAGAGCAGTGCTGCACGTGCACCCCTAGAGGACGCTCGTTCACTCACAGGATGCCAGGGAGCTGAAAGAAGAATGGCAGACTCGTAATGGCAGACTTGCCAGGAGCCAGGACAGGTGAGTAACAAGTAGTGTAGACACAGACTGACGCAACCCCCGAACCGGGAGCCACAGCAGTGACACAGGAGACACAGGCACACTAACGGCCCATGGTAGGGACCGCAGCGTGAACCATGACAGTACCCTCCCCCCTTAAAGGAGTTGTCTCACTAAAAGGATTGCTTTTTATGTTAAAGATCTTGCAAAAACAGGTCACTTTGCAATATATATCCATTAACAGTGTCCTACCTATTCTGAGATATTCCCTCTTGTATGCTCTGCATCAGCTCCTCAGGTTGCTATAGCTACAGACCTGTTCTCTCTCTCATGATAGGCTGCCAACACTGGTTGCTATAATTACAGACCTGGCTTCTACTGCAGCCTAGTAGAAGCCAGTAAACACTCCTGAATTCAAAGTGAAACCAAGAAAACAGGACTGAGGTAAGATGAATCAATGTAGTGAGACAACCCCTTTAAGTCCTCCACTCCAGGCAAATCCGGTACCCTGAAAAGAATCTGGGGTAACCACCTTCTTCTCCGTATCCCTAGAACTGTCTGCAGAGGAGATGTCAGACAAGTGCTTGGTAACCTCTTGGACCTGGGAGGCAGAAACAGTAGGCAGGGAGAGAGATGGGTGGGAATCAGAGATGTCTTGAAACTCCAGGGGCGCTTCTTGCGCTTGAGGCTCTACAACAGGCAGATCAGCAGAAACAGGCAGAGAAACGCGTGGCCGGGACTGCACCAGATGGGCAAACTTGAGGCAGGGTGAGTGGCATAGCTCGACGGTAACAGACCTAAGATATTTATACACTATCACACTTCAGAATGTAGTACAGCCATAGAAAAATTGGCTTTGCTAGACCTAAGGGATGCATTTTTCCACATCCTCATCACTTGTTATCAAAGATATTTAAGAGTCACAGTGTTTCTTCAGAGTGGGGGTAATGTTCCCCATTAGTGGGTGGCACCGGGTAGGTTTGAAAACACTTATACACTAGTAATTTCTCCACTGAAATTTTAATATTTTTAAAGTAGATCATGGGAAATGAGCTAGGACATTCAAGTCACATCCAATTAACTGGGCCTTGCAATGTGAATGGGATTAATGCCAACCAGATATCTGCAGACAGCTGTTTCAAGTTGTTTGCTCCTCATCAGTGCAGAATACAATACTAGTTTGCTAAGTGAAATGCTCTAGGTGTAGCTTGAAAGGGGTAACATTCCTCATTAGGGAGGGGCACCATGGCCACTGAACGTCAGCATCTCATCATGTATTTACAAAGGTAGTTTCCGCATTCCTAAGATGTCAAGGGGTCACTATTGTAGCTTACCTAGATGATTGGGAAGGTCCAGAAGCCTCCTTATTGCAGAACCTGCAACTCACCGTTCATGCCTTATGTCATGATCATCTGGTGGATTTGTTGGGTCACCATGAGAGATGACTAGAACCACACCAGAGAGCGGAGTCTAAGGAACACCCCAGTATTCACCAGAGCCCACCGCAAGGCGGGCTGGACTTAGCTGTGGGGAACTCCTAGGCCACTACCCCAGATGTGGCCACTCGCGGGGACACCAATTAGGGGAGAATGCGGGACAGACAGAAGCAATAAGATCAGGGCAGGGCAGAAAAGAGACATAACTGGGTCACAGGCAGAGAGGTCAGGGTAGGCGGCAGGTAGAGAAGAGTCCGTAATTGTAAGCCAGTGGGTCAAAACCAGGAAAAACAATAAACAGAGCACAAGGTAATTGCTTGTCATGGAACAGCAACAAACTGGCACAGGTAGCAGAAAAAAATGTCCTAATAAAGAAGGAAGTGACCAGTCATTGGAGTTCAGTAATGCGGTAGCCCGGGAATGGAGCAGGAGTGGAGAGGAGTATGTGACGGCCAGGCCAGGGAACACAGAAACAACCGCAGCTTGTGACACGTAACAGATTTAGGGTGGATTGTAAAGTGACAAAAGAACCCCCCCCCCTTAACCCACGCTCAATTTTTTTGAGTTCCCAGTAATCTTAGAAGAGCTTACTATACCGCTTACCCTGATCAGAATTTAGAAGATTCTTCAAGAGGTGCTGCATCTTCTGTCCACCAATGCTTAATTGGCATGCATGATATCTCAGAACATTTCTAAATAGAGCGGTTCTCATCAGTGACAAGATCTCTTCATAACCTTCTCTGGGATAAAAAGTATTCTAAGGCCTCTACATCTTGGATCTCTCACATCTGCCATGGTCGACAGTTGTGGTAGAAAGAGCTTTAGGACGACATGTATGAACGGGGCTGCGCCAGATATCTGGCATCGTTTCAGCCCGATATCCAGCACAGCCCCATTCACTACATTTTTAAATGGCCCTATCCAAAACAGGTGCATTAAAAGGCCCAATGGGACTTTTTAAGCGCCTATTTTGGGGGCAGCAGGGGGGGGGCAAAACTAGAAAACCGATGAAACTATGGATTTATAGCTTCCACGGGGATTTCTTCACGTAACAAAATAAATGAACTAACAATTATTAATTGCTGAAGAAAAAAAATGACATAGTGGTATAACTGAGACCTGGCGGGGTGAAAGCTACAACAGGGGGTTAATTACAGGGTAACATCTATTTAGAAGGGGATCAAAACCCCGGAAAGGGGGGAGGTGTATATCTCTATGTAAAACCCTTTTTTAAAACCCCCAACCCTTTTGGGGGGAAAAAGAAAAAATGGGGGTTTTAAACCCTTGGTACGGGGAAACATTTTGGAATCATTATGTGTAAAATACATGGGGGGGAAAAAAACCCTAAAATTTTTTAATTTCCCCCCCCCTAAAAAAAGGGGGGCCCTTGGTTAAAAAAGGGGGCCCCCAAAAAAAATAAAAAATAAACAAAAAAAACCCCCTTGGGAAAAAAAGGGAAAACCTTAAATCAAATAAGTGGGGGGGCGGAAAATCAAAAATTTGGGGGGTTTTTAAATTTTTGGGGGGGTTTTTTTAAAATTTGGGTTTTTTTAATTTTGAACCCTTGGGGTTTTTCTTTTGCTCCCCCCTTCAAACCCAATTTTTTTTTTTCCCCCCCAAAAAAGGGGTTTTTTCCCCCCCCCCTTTTACTGGAACCCCCTTTTGGAAACACCCCTTCCATTCTTTAAATTTGCTTGGGGGAAAAAAGGGGCGGGCCCCCCCCCCCTGGCCCAAAAAATCCCCAAAAATTCCCCCAACCGCATTCCCCAAAGTTTTTTCCCCCCCTTTTGTTTTTCTGCCAAAAACCCCCCTTCTTTCCCCCCAAAGGGCCCCCCAAAAAGCCCCCCTTGCTGTGCTAAAAAACCCATTTTTTACACACAGCCTTTAAATTGGAATTAACCCAAAAAACCATGGGGAAGGAAAAATGAAAACACTCCCCCCCCCCCCCCCCCCCTCCCGGTCCAAACTTTTGGTTTCAGGCAGGGGGGCCTGTGGGACGGGGTTTATATGGGGGGAAAAACGGGGACAAAAACTGTGTTAAATGGAGGGAAATCTAGGGGTTTAAAACAGTCCATAATTACCCAATCACTTACCTTAGAGCTGGGGGGGAAGGGGAGTATGCAGCCACCCACCCCCTCTAACATTGCGGGTTTTATTTTGGGTTTAAAAAACAGTTTCCGAGGGGAGTAAACACAGAATGTGCAAGGCAGGCCAATCACAGCCGGGGGGTTTTTCCCTGGGGGGGTTTCCTGCGGGGGGACTGTTATCCCAACAGGAAAAATTGAAATGCAGCCAGCCAATCACATTGAAAGGGGGTTTTTTTTCCCCGGGCAAAATTCTTTCCCGTGGCGTTTCCCGACAACCCCAAATCACAGAAATGGGGGTGTTTTAAACGGGCCCGGGCACAGAAATAAAAAACGGGATTGCAAAAAAAAGCTCAATCAACAATGCTAAGTGATTTTGGGTTTAATGCCCCTCAATTAAAAAAATTGCTTTTTTTTAAATTTCCCCCCAAACAAAACATGATTTTTGGGAAAGTGAAAAAAAACCCTTTTTAAAAACTCCCCCAGACAAAAATTTGGGGAAACCCAAAAAAACTGAAGTTTCCTCATAAAGGAAACAGGTTTTTTGTCAAAAACCCTAAAAAAAAAAAAAAATTTCCCCAAATGGGGCTGGAACCGACTAGGAGAAAACCCCCTTCTAGATTTAAATTTATTCACAAATAAACCCTGAAAGTAAAAAAGGGTTCGGGTTTGGGGGAAACATGGGAAATAGTGCCCAAAAAAAATTTTAAAAAACTTTCCCAAATTTACCCCCTTAAATTTAGGGGTTTTTTTTGTGCGGAAACCCAAAAAAAAACCCATTTTATTTTTAAGGGAAGGCAATTTTTAAATTTGCTCAGGGGGGCCCCAAAACCGTATTGACGGGGGAGAAGGTTTTTTTAAAAAAATTTGGCAAACAAAAAAAAAGGGGATTTTTTTAAAAACATCTTAGGCACCCATTGTGAGGGGGGTACTCCCATATGGTAAAAAATAATTTGAAACAGGGAAAAACCCAAAGTGGAACACAGAGATGTAAAAAGGCAATAAATAAAAAAAAGAAAACTTTTCAAAATTCTAAAACAGGGGGGGCAGGAAGAGGCACTAAAAAGCTATAAGGAAAAAAAATAAATATGTAAAAAATATAAAGACAGCAAAGCTGGGGACAAAGACATATTGCAAATTTAAAGTAACACTAACCCCCAAATATTTTTTAATTATTTAATTCTGCCACATATTAGTAAGAAGACCCCCCCAAAAGTTGTGAGTGCGTCTCTTTCATAAACTAATGGTAGACAGTGAACTCGACTTAAACTCCGCATGTTGCAGTTGCAGTGAGAGGGTGCAAAGGAGTTAAAGGTACAGTTTTTAAAGAAATTTACCTTGAAGAACTGTATGCCTGCGGCAAAACACAATGCTAAATCCAGGAAAATGAAATCTGCTCACAGCCAAATGGAAAGACAGAGAAGAACAGGACTGATTAAGAGAAGGGGAAAAGAGGAAACAATGCACCCGGGGAAAAATTTTGGTTAAAGGGCAGGAAGGGGGATGAAAAACAATGAAAAAACTTTAGCCAGGATGGCAGCATACAAAATATAAGAAAACATAACTTGCAAAAGTATACATATTAAAGCTGTTACAGCAACCCCCCGTCGAAATCCTTGGTTTCACTACACATAAACCCAACATAATGAAAATTTCTTTCTGTTGTGAAGGATGTTCTGGAACCTGAAAGAAAAAATGTAATTAACATACAAAAAAACGGGAAAAAAACAGATATCGGGAAAACAGATCAAGGTAGAAACCCCTAGAAGATGTTCGGGGGAAAAGTCTGGTGATGAGAAATTTGAGTCAATGTACTTGAAAAAGTTCCTTTGAGGTGATCTTTCCTAAAGGGAACAGGGGGCGTTCAGTACAGGCCTGATAAAACGTTTGGGAGTCTCCTTGTCGTGTGATGGTCACTCCCCCTTTAGGGCCCTTACCATCTTCGCGGGGGAAAAAACCTTGAAATGAGCCCCAGGGGCCAAAGAATTTCCTCTACTTTCGGGCCTTTTCATCAAAAAAAGATCTCCCCATTTAGGTTGGTTTAACTGCACCCACTTTTTCTTCCTTGGAAAAGAGCCAGATATGTTTTTTTCCTGCCCAGAAGCAATTGGCGGATCTGAACGTTTTTCCCCACATTTCGAAAAATGTTACCAGGGGAAAGGCCCTTCAGGGGGACTGAGCACAGACCCGAGCTTCGGGGTGGGGAATTTGCTGGATGGAATACAGGAGTTTGGGTTTTGCGATACAAAAAGGGGTTTTAAATTGAAAAAAGAGACCCCTCACTGGGAATGTGGTTAAAGCTCATGGGTGAGCCTTGGGGGTTTAAGTTTTGAACATCGAGCCAATATTTTACGGGTTATCCCATCATTTTTTCCCATATTACCCTTTTGGGGGCAGAATAGGGTTAAAGATCCATGTAAAACCGTTGTCGGCCAAGTGTTTTAAACGGGCTTAGAGTCTATTTGAGCCTCGGCAGGCACCTGTAAAGTTGGTTCCACAGTGGATCTCATTGCTTTACTCGTCCTCTGATGGTGAGAAAACGTCTCAAGGCTTGATAAAACTGGAAGTGTTCGGGATTCATAACTTAAAATAGTATAGCACGTACACTCATGCATGAAAACAAAAAGCCCATCGTTTGTCTCAGCTGACACCTCGGTTCTGTGTGCAGAGCGTCCAGGGCCCCAAAAAGCCCAGGTAACATGGAAAACGGGGGGCCATGCTTTTTCCTGTCAGCTACATTTGCTGTTGCTGCAATTTACCCCTTGACTTGCAACCGAAACACAGTTTTAATTAAGTGAGATCTGCCCCTTTTTGCCCCTACTACCCACAGGCCGCAGTTTTAAAAGCACCCTCGGTGAAATTCGCCCGGGGGCTGACCCTTTATGAAAATGCCGATGAGCAAGTACGACATGATGGGGGCCGGGAAAATAAAGGGGATTCTTTCAAATTTTAATTTGCCCTTTCGGGCAACCACCAACCCCAGCAAACATGGTCATAAAATACTTTTTTTTGACAACAGGCGGTTTTGGAAATTCCGTTTGTTATGAAGCCCATTTGAGTTCAGTATAAAAGGGCACCTGCGCACTTAAAGTATCAAAAACCATCTCCCCTAGTGTAATGTTTCTGAGGAGGGGTTTTGTGCACACTGCCCAAACCAAGAAACCCGTAATATCATTTGCGGAAGCCTGGGGTGGGAAAAATGCATTTTGCACACTTTAGCCGGGGGCGTTCAAAGCGGTGACAATTAAAGCCGGACCTCCTTTTAGTTTTGGA
The DNA here is from genome assembly GCA_025379985.1 of Phyllomedusa bahiana. Taxonomy (NCBI): domain Eukaryota; kingdom Metazoa; phylum Chordata; class Amphibia; order Anura; family Hylidae; genus Phyllomedusa; species Phyllomedusa bahiana. The sequence continues at coordinate 25,181 of JAODAL010028069.1, read as the reverse complement.
TGGGGGTATCCCACCAGGGAACTAAAACGTTTGTCGGGTCTTGGGAATGAAGTCATCTTCTTTTAGATGTTTCTTTTTTCCCCGCCCAAAAAAAAAATCTGGACCTTTCAGCCAAGAGATTTGGCAAAGGGCAACTAAAGAGAGAGGGTTCCCCGGTGGCACACCCGGGGGGTTGAGGTGAGATGGAACAAATCCCACTGCTTAGGGTTAGAGGATTTCCTATCCTTTCGATGCGGTTACTGCTAGAAGGTTAGTTTGATTGTTTTGAAACCCCAGGAAAACCCTTGTGTAAACCCAAAGTCATCCACTGAATATCAAGCTCATGCAAATAAAGTCGCGATCTTACAGCAAGTACAGGCCAAAAAGTTAAAGTTTTGGGGATGGTGTGTTTGGTTTAGGAGTAGTTTAGCCTTCCAAACGGAACCCCCACATGAACTTTACTGCAATTGTCAATTCCCTTGGGAGGCGAGGCAGCGATGGCCTAGTTGATATTTTCTAGAATTGTGGATTCCCTTCCGGGGTTGTGGTAGAGATGCGGGAAATTTAAACGTGGTATTGAACCCTGCCAAGGTGCGCAGGGATTTTTTCCCAGGACTCCCCACTTCCGCTGTTGTAAAGGGAGCATGAGCATCCAGCCCTAATGTCTCTGGGGCGTTTATGGGAAATTTTGCCCTTACAGTTAAAGGCGCTAAAAAATTCCCAGGGATATAGGTGTTCACCACTAAAAGGACCCAGTTTAGTGAATGGTTTGTCTGTACAATTAAAACCTGGAGCCAAGGAATCATTTAAAAAGTCTCATCTAAAACCCGATTCTTGCACGGGAGGGTTTCTTCCCAAAATTTAATTTCCTAAATTCTGGGGGCAAATCCGGGGCCCTAAAAGGCTTTCTGACAGCTGTATTTTTTGGGGCAATTTTGTGAACCCGCAGATAGCTTTAGACCATACCTTGTGTCCTTTTGGCGGGTCAGGCTTTTTCTGCTATGGGAAAGGGATTTGAGCGCGTCGTCCAGTAAAGTCACTTTCAAAAAAGTGACAAGCACCCTTTCCCAAACTCTGACCCCCCATCGCACAGCCCCTTTGTAGGCCATAAGTAGCGACAGCAGGTAAGGACTGTTACCGAACCGGCCTTCATGGGGGTTTTATCTTTTCCTCTTGTGTCAGCCTCTGTCCCACAGAAACCCTGAGGTATTTTCTGTGGTCTTCGTGCACGAGAAAAATGGAACTTTTCCCTCAATGTCAGGGGTAAGGGTGACTGTCTCCTTTTAAAATCTCATAAGCACTCCTACCAACTGTGGTCAGGTTCGGCCTGGAGGGAACGCGTTCAGGGGATAGCCATGATGCTTTGAGGGAGAAACACCAACCCTGTCTGGTTGGGTTTTCGGGGGTGATACACCAAAAGAAGGAAGATACCAGCATTTTCATGTCTTGCAAAGGGGGGAGCGGGCTCTCTTGGTCTTTGGAAATTCTTTTCCAAAAGGCCAAAAGTGATCTTTCATCTCGGGCTTGTTTCTTAATGTACGTTGCAAGGAGATTAATCGGGAAATGCTTTTTCCCCGGGTTTGTTAGGAAGCGTGGCTCTTTACCCCGAAAGAGTAAGGGTGCAACCCAAGGGTTGTTTTGACCTTGAAGTTCTTGTCCATTATTTTGAAAAAACCTTATCTTCTTGGAAAAGCATTTGTTGTCGTTTGTGTTGGGGAAACCCCCACTCCTCCAAGTAATCATAAGGGGAAGATGTTGGTCCCTTTATGAAATTAGAAAGATGCTCTTTTTCCTCGTAATGGGGTTGAAGTGGGTTTGCGCCCATTGTTGACACAAAGGTTTTAAAGGATTCACTCAAGACGGTTTAAGTTCCTATCCAAAACACATTGAAGATTACCCACCTAGGTCAGTCTTTGTGGGTAGGGGGCTCATCGGACCATTGCATTGTTAAACTCCCTTATGGACTCTCAGAATGTTTTTTCCGAGCAAGAGAAGATGTCAGCGTTATGTCAAGGAGGGGAAACTCCTTTTCCAGGTGTCAAGTGGGGATGATGATAAGCGCTTCAGGAGCGGAATTTCTTCTTTATCATGAAGTATTGGTTTCCATTTAACAATACAAAAAAAAAAAAAAGTCAGCTACCTTTTTTGCAGCGGGCCCGTGTCCCAAAAACCCCACGTCCCCCCCGCGCCAGCAGCATAACATACAGACAGAACAAAGGGGTTGTGAAGCTACAATGGACGGCCAAAAATATATATTAAAAAAACCCCTTTTTTCTTTTCCTAGTAAAAAATTCCATTTTAAGCATGCTTGAAGGAAGCAAAAATGAAAAACCTCTGGTCAGTTTACGCATTTCGGGGGAGTTGCCCTTAGTCGTAGAAGGGGGAAGGAGGGGGAGGGACAGTGGTAGTGCTGAACTTGAGCTATGGCTCCCTCCATGCATTGTGACGGTTTAAATGTTGCTTGGGTTGTGGGTTTTCGGGGGAAGGGTAGGTCATCTGCAAATGTTTTCACTACTGCATTTAGTAACTTTATGAAGCCTTTGGACGGGTTTCCCCGGGTTATTCAAGCCGTAATTGCGGGGCGGATCCGCCCCAATACGGCTTGAATAAGGGGGGGGGTTGGGGAGTGCCCGCCGGCCCCATAGACAATTTTCTACGGCCGAAAAAAAGTGCATTCCTTTTCCCCCCCCGGCGGATTCTATGGAATGTGGTTTCTATTACTGGAGGATTGGGCCGTACTGCAACGCAAATACGGCGCGCAGTACGGCTCCAATCTGTCCAAATAAGCCCTGAGAACGAGGGCCCTTTCAGTCTTTTGCAAAAGGTTTTAAGAAGCAAACACTTGTAACACACTCCTAGTTCCTTAAGCATTCTCTGCATTTTTGCAAATTTTTTTCCCTAAGCCTGCGACATTCTTCAATGTATCGGTCTTTTGTGGATTTGGTCAGTACGATTTGGGTCTTTGTCTTTTTGGGCAGGGGCGTCTGTCGTGGTGCAATTCAGGAATGGGACGTCTGTCTTCCTAATAGATATGTTCCCCAATCTCTACATTTGTTTTTTGGTTTTTATACCTTTAGCATGATGATGAAGTGGTAGAGCAGTTCTTTTGAAGTCAAAAATGGGATCGTTCTTCTTCCCAGCTTGGTCCTAAAGAATCTGGAAAAATAGGGAAGGGTGAAAGGACACGTTGGTTTGTCTTTTTTATCTGGAGCCCCTGTTGCCCTTTTTTTTTGCATGCCAAAATTTGGGAATTTGGGCACTACGGGTTAACACCCGGGGCTTACAAGGGAACTCAGTCCAACAGACTGGACCATTTTAAACCACTCTAGCCCTTTTGGGCGCCCCAGGGCTTGAAACTTGCGGTTTTCCTTGTTGGTATCTTTTGGAAGGATGAATTTTAAGCCTTAAATAAAGGGACTTTTATAGCTTCGGAATCCAAGTCTGTTCAAGGGCCTTCCCCTGAGCGCAAAACCCTCTTTTGAGTGACCCCCATGAATGCTCTCAATGTCTTTACTCGTTCCGTAAATTGGGCCTAAACCCGTTAACAAGCAAGTCAAACTTTCCTTTTCAGGAGGTTTAAAATCATTGATTTCTGCTTAATGCTGGATTTTCCCGGCTCTATAAATTTTCAGCATGGTCATCAACTTTTAGAGATAAAGTTTATCAGCCCCTGCTTCATAAAGTCTACAAAACCGACGTCTGATCTCCCAACCCCGTGTTACCAGATTCCTTGTATATCCCTGGGGGGTGAAAATTCTTGCATATGGGGGGAGATGAACAGGGTGAAATATGTAGCGAAAGGGGGAAGCTGCGGTTTTTGCCCCCTCGAGGATCGCTTGTGTGATCTGGGGAAATTTCTTGTTTGGTTTGGGGGCTCCTCTGAGTTTCAGGTACAGCAGTGGGTGTTTGAAGTGGCGTTGGGGCTAGACATAGAGGTGGTGCAAAAGGGTGATTGCTTTAGACGAGCTGGCGGTGCGGTCGCTGGGTCTTTCCCTTCTGCAGGGATGGACAGTTAGGTTAGTGTGTTGGCCTAATCTTGTTAAAAAAAACCCTTTGCTGGCCAAAGGGGGCTGCTTCCTCCTTTCCATTTTGGGGAATTGCTTGTCTTTGAGCCATTTCGCTTGTCTTTTGAGCCATTTCTGCTCTGCCTTCGCCCTTTTTTGGCCATTTTTGCTTCTTTTTGGCAAAGAACTTCTGACGCTATTTTTTCTGCGTCAGCACGGAATTTTTACCAGCTTTCATGCAATGTTGACCTTCTGGAGCAGGAAGTTCTTGAAATGACGCGTACGTTTGGCTAAAAGGAGACTGAGAGATCTTTCTTCTTGCAGGGTCGATGCGGAGTTCTGCTTATCTTTTGGCGCCTTTCACACGGCATCTTTTTTTTGGTAAATTTCATCTAGTAGTTCGCTGTGCCTCACAAATCAGCGTTAGGAAAGTGATATACTTTGAGAAGCCCGGGAGGTCAAGGGAGCGAAAGGATTCAGTTGTGGTTAATTGCTGGTCATGTCATAGGTGAGTGGCTGCTAAAGTGTTCGTTCTTTGCCTAAATCATAAAATTATGTGGAAATTTCATTAGATTTCAAAGTTCTCTCTAATCTTTTTTTGGGGTGGGATTGCTGACCTTTAGATTGTTCAAATTTTTTTTCCCAAACATGGACCCTTTTTCCTGATGTTTTTTCTTTGGGGGCCCCGATGTTTTGCTAGATTCAGCGACAGAGGACTTTCAGAGCCCTTGTGGGTTTGTTAACCCCCGTTTCTGTGGTACTGACTCTTTAAGATGGAGCTGCGCTGTACACCTGGTTAGGAGTTTTTGCTGCTAAGATGGGGACGCCTTGCTTGCTTTCAGACTTGTGGGCTTGCAGGGAAATGCGATTAGTGTGTTTTTTACTTTTGCCACAGATATACTTTGGAAGACCCCGAGAGGTTGTGAGTGCAGTCTCTTCATAAGCTAATGGTGACAGTGAACACGCGACATTAAGTTCCCGTGTGTTTCCAGTTTCATGTAGAAGGATGCAATGGGGTTTGCTTAAGGTACAGTTTTAATGAATTTACCTTTAAGAAAAGTATGCCAGCGGTTAAAACACAATGCTAAATCACAGTGAAGATGAGAAGTCTGCTCACAGCCAGTGGAATGACAGAGGAAAAAAAGGGGTGATGTAAAAAGAAGGGGAGGAAATGAGGAAACAATGCACCAGGGGAAAAATTGGTTAAAAGGGGCGGAACCGGGTGAAAAAAATGAAAACTTTAGCCCGAGGTGGCAGAACACATAATATAAGAAAACATAACAGCAAGTATACATTTAAAAGCTGTTCAGATAATATAAATAGTAAAAATTTAAAACAAAAAATTTTTGGGCCCTTTTAAAAGTATTGAGGGAGAGACGAGAGGGTAATGAGAAAAAAGCAAACCAATTAAACAAATTTTTCTCCACATATTTAAAAAGGGGAAAAAATTTTGTTGTGAGCAAGGGGGTGAGGTTTAAAATCCAAATTAAATGTTTTTGTCTTACCCAGGAAGAAGTGCACTACAACTTAAGAAGATTAAAAAAAGAAAATCTCCCGGTCCTGATGAATACACCCGCGTGCCCAAGGGGGTTAAGTAAAGTATAGAAGGCCCCTATTTTAATATGTAGGATGTCTAAAAGGGGTGGTCCCAAAGGATTGCAAAATTTTGGGGCCCAAAAATTTAAAAGGGGTCAAAAAGTGATCCTGGAAATATGGCCCGGAAAAAGAAACCCCTGTTGTGGGGAAATGTTTGAAGGTTTTTTAAGAGATGCTGTCCTGGGGTTTTACGAAAAAAAATGATAACGGGTTCCAGCATGGGTTTATGAAGGATCGGTCCGCAAAAAATAAACTCATCGCTTCTATGAGGGAAATTAGTTCTAACTGGATCGGGTGAAGCATTGGGCATTATCTAAAATTTTTTTTAAGCATTTTTTAGTGTGCCCCATAAAAAGGTTGGTAAGTAAAATAAATGCTTGGACTGGGGGAAAATTGTGCAAGTGGGTAAGCAAATGGGTATGATAGAAAAAAAAAAGGTGGTAATTAACGGCATTCTCGATGGTCCCCCGTTACTAGTGTGGTACCCCAGGGGTCAGTATTTGGGGTCTACCCCTTTAATATTTTCATTAAAGATTTTACACATGGATTGACAGCAGAGTATCGATCTTTGCAGTGATATAAACTCTGAAAAGTAATCAACACAATAGAGGATAATGTGTTATTACAAAGGGATCTGGATAAGTTGGAGGCCTGGGCAGATAAATGGCAGATGAGGTTTAGCACAGATAAATGCAAATCCCTTACATGATTCCATATTAAATGGAAAAACGTTGGGTAAAAGTGACATGGAGAAGAACTTGGGAATCCTGGTGGACAGTAAACTTAATTGTAGCAGTCAGTGTCAGGCAGCTGCTGCCAAGGCAAATAGGATCATGGGTTGTATTAAAAGGGGCATAGATGCACATGATGAGAACATTATTCTACCATTATACAAGTCACTGGTTAGACCACACATGGAAAGTTTTGGGCACTAGTGCACAGGAAAGACATTGTAGAGCTTGAACAGGTACAAAGGCGGGCAGCAAAAATAATAAAAGGACTGGGTGGACTGCAATACCCATAAAGATTAGCAATATTGGGGTTATTTAGTTTAGAGAAAAGACGGCTTCGGGGGGACATAATAAATATGTTTAAATATATTAAAGGTCAATATAGAGACCTCTCTCAAGATTTATTTATACCCAGGACTGTATCAAGAACAAGGGGGCATCCTTTATGTCTTGAGGAACTAAAGTTTCTACATAAACATACACTCACCGGCCACTTTATTAGGTACTCCATGCTAGTAACGGGTTGGACCCCCTTTTGCCTTCAGAACTGCCTCAATTCTTCGTGGCATAGATTCCACAAGGTGTTGCAACGATGCTCAATTGGTACCAAGGGGCCCAAAGAGTGCCAAGAAAATATTCCCCACACCATGACACCACCACCACCAGCCTGAACCGTTGATACAAGGCAGGATGGATCCATGCTTTCATGTTGTTGACGCCAAATTCTGACCCTACCATCCGAATGTCGCAGCAGAAATCGAGACTCATCAGACCATGCAACGTTTTTCCAATCTTCTACTGTCCAATTTCGATGAGCTTGTGCACATTGGAGCCTCAGTTTCCTGTTCTTAGCTGAAAGGAGTGGCACCGGTGTGGTCTTCTGCTGCTGTAGCCCATCTGCCTCAAAGTTCGCCATACTGTGCGTTCAAGAGATGCTCTTTATGCCTACCTTGGTTGTAACGGGTGGCTATTTGAGTCACTGTTGCCTTTCTATCAGCTCGAACCAGTCTGCCCATTCTCCTTTGACCTCTGGCATCAACAAGGCATTTCCGCCCACAGGACTGCCGCTCACTGGATGTTTTTTCTTTTTCGGACCATTCTCTGTAAACCCTAGAGATGGTTTTGGGCGTGAAAATCCAGAGATCAGCAGTTTCTGATATTCTCAGACCAGCCCTTCTGGCACCAACAACCATGCCACGTTCAAAGGCACTCAAATCACCTTTCTTCCCCATACTGATGCTCGGTTTGAACTGCAGGAGATTGTCTTGACCATGTCTACATGCCTAAATGCACTGAGTTGCCGCCATGTGATTGGCTGATTAGAAATTAAGTGTTAACGAGCAGTTGGACAGGTGTACCTAATAAAGTGGCCAGTGAGTGAAGAAAGGAATTCTTTACTGTTAGAGCAGTGAGACTGTGGAACTCTCTGCCAGAGGAACTTGTCATGATGAATTTAAAAACAGCATTTCTGGAGCGTAACAATATAACAAGTTATAGTGACTAGGATTCTGGAGAGGGGTCGTTAATCCAGGGATTATTCTGATTGCCAGATTGGAGTCGGGATTTTTTTCCCTAAAATGAGGACAATTGGCTCCTGCATCATTGGGGTTTTTTGCCTTCCTCTGGATCAACTCTTTAGCAACACTTTAGCAAAATAGGCTGAACAGGATGGACGTCTTGTCTTTTTTCAGCCTTACAAACTATGTAACTATGTAACTATTACTGCTGGAACAGGTATACCCCTTTCAAAGTGGTTTTCCTGAACCAGAAATGTCATACTAGTGCTAGAATGCGCTTGATTTATGACCCGCTGTGGAGAAGGTTTATAAATCAGGCGCATTCAAGCGATTATTATGCGCATGAAATTTGTTGTTTAAACGCCAACTTTCATGCATGCCTTCCCTAGTTTCTATTGAGCAGTTCTACTGCACATTATTTTATTCTTCTCCTAATACTTTCATCTGGCATTATAAAATTCCAGAAAGGTCCTTAGATGATGCTTGCTACATCCCCATTATTGTGCTGCTGACAGGGGCACATGGAGGCTGAAGATTTAGAATGTAAATAGTAAGTCTTGTCAGCAGCACAAGGCTCCTGGCAGCGAACATGAGCTCATTAGCTCAGCTGAAAACTGCAGTCTGTGCAATGTACATAAGTTTGGATCCTATCTATTACTGTTGTGTTGGATTGTACTGTCCTGACTGTTGTCAGTTCAGTTGTGTCAGGCTGAATTATCTTGTTTCATTCTCATTTGGTCTAACTTTGGACTCTATAGTTTTTGAGAAATATAGATTTGGTGTATGTCTAGTTTCTGTTAGGCCCTGTCTAGAACTTTCTGGGTCCTCAAGCTACTTGCTGTACTAGAATCAGTTGTATCTCAGGCACATATTTGAGGGTAAGACATTAGGGATAATGTCAAGGATAAAGGTTCCAGAGTTAGAGGTAATCATAGGGCAAACTTTTGAGAGATAGTGTAAGGGACAGTTAGTGCACACCTCTCCATTCTGTTATATGGATGTTTCAAGTACAGATGAACACTGTGTTCAGGGATTACCCCTTTAATATGTTTTGGAGATCAATCCCAGTTCAGGAGTTTTTGTGAGAACTATAAATTGTGTTTTCCTTTGAGACCCAGATCCAGAGGTTCAGAGATTAAAGAGGTAGGAATTATTTGACTCTTTTGTAGTGGGATCCACAGTCCTAGGCATATAGACTTTAGGCAGGGGACCCCGCCCTGCAGAGTGTAGATTCCTTCCTTCCTGCTTTGAGGGTACTTTAAGATGAGCCTGATTGGCCATTTCTACTGCTGCTCATCTGCAGAAAGAGGACAGCAAAAGAATACTGTATATATATTCAAATTGTAGGTGACTGTTGGTGACTAGAATGACTCTGCACTGTTAGTCAGTATCGTCTGGATCTTTTTAAAGAAGTTAAAGACACTATGGTACAATTCCCTCCTTGTGACTCCCTTAACGGTCTAATTTCCCTGGCCATTAAAATCAACCAATGCATTAAAGAGATAGAAAGTCAGAGAAGGAGGGTGATTTGTATCATTCTGTGAAAGCTTCCAATCCTAGTGTGAATGAGGTTGAATGGATATAAATTGGTCCCCTCAGACTTTCCAAGGCGGTGGATGGGAGAAAACTGTTGGACCTGTGTTTATGCTTTGGTAAAAAGATTATTTTGCCAGAGAACTTTCCAGTCTAGAAGATAAAAGGGTATATTTAATTTTTCTCCAAGAACATTTTGTTGGCCTCCAGGGTAGGCTTTATCTGTGTAGGCTTTGTTGGATGGTGGTGCAGTGCCGCAGATTTCATAGATTTTGGTTTGGCTCAGAAACTGGGTATTAAAGTTGTGCCTTTGGAAGAGCCCTTGGCATTTCTACCTTAGATGACACTCCCCTAAAAGGGATCTGCGAGATTCCACACGCCAAATTATTTGTGGGAGGTATCTATTGTGAGACATTTTTTTTTATTAGTTTATTACCTTTCTTATTCAGTTATCTTGGGGTATTCTTGGAAGAATGTTCATAGTCCAGTGTTTGATGTAAGGACAAGAGAGTTAGTACAATGGAGAAAGGCATGTACAGGACAACATCTTAAATGCCCTATTTTAGTTGCAGCTACTGGTCTACAAGGACAGACGGCTGTATACCAAGATTTTGCAGATGTGTTTCCTGAAAAAACTGCGAGTGTTCTTTCACCTCATAATTAGTGATGAGCGATTACTTTGACTATCGTCATCGGGTCGATAGTCGATATCGGCAATTATCAAGACGATTTCCGATAGTCGATAATAGATTATCGCCGATGACCATTAAAGTCTATGGGAGAGGAACAACACCTTCATTCTTACACCCAAACAGGGCTGGAGAAGATGGAATTAATATCCACAACAGTCAAATGGATACGTGCTACATCTTAGGCACCACACTTAAGTTATAAAAGCCACAGAAAAAAAGGCACACACCATTCACTATCCCTTTCTTGCACCACAGCCTGACCCTTAAACCTGCATCACCCACAAATTAAAAAGTGCCAGAAGGCAGTATTATTAGAACCATCATTTTACTTGAACTGGACATTGAATATCCCTGTCCTGGAACGCAGCATGAGCCCCAAACCTGCATGTCCCCAGATTAAATAGTGCCGGAAAAAGGAGTCTTTCAACCACCATTTTAGTTTCACTGGACATTGACTATCCCTGTCCTGGTCCACAGCATGAGCCCCAAACCTGCAAGAACCCCCCCCCCTGAAGCCCTAAGCAAAGGGGGACCATGACTTTGGGAGGGGAAACCTAGAGCTCCCTTATAGTTGGGGAGTTTTTGGCTGTATAGCTGTAGGTATGTAAGCTGATGGTTTCAGTGTATGCAAAGTATATTTATTGTAAGTAACTTTGAGCAAAGGGGATAGGTTTTGAGAGGGCAGCTTATAGTCCCTGCATTGTGCTAAAGCTCCTGCATGTGTAGTTTATAGGAATGAGCAGGGGGGGTTGTGATATGAGAGGGAGGAGTTGTGGATGGGGAAGAGTTTACTGTGAGGAGGGTGGGGTTTAGGAGGAGATATAAGTTCCGGTCTTCTCTTCCTACTTCCTCTTTCTCTCACCAAAGAAGCAGGATAAGATGTCTCTGCAGCCTCAGGGAAGTACAATGCACAGTGACCCCCTCCCATCACACAGGAAGGGGTTTCACTCACCTCATACAAGATACAGCAGTATAGTATAACATGCTGTATTGTATATGGGATTATTACATAGGAATTCATGTAGCACATGAGGGAATGTATCTGCTCCCTCCCCCCTCACACTGCAGGCTGGGCTCTAGCTTGCTGTTTGTAAGCATGTACCGCAGGGGCGTTGCTAGGGTCCTAAAACATCCGGGGCTCGGGCCCTTTGTGTTTTTCTGGGTAGGGCTGGGTTCACACGACATTTTTCACGCCTCATTGTGAACTGTGGATGTTTTTTTACAGGAAAAACCTTCTGTTCCTGTCACTAATTTTCTGCACATCCCACACAGATCCCGTCAATCTCCTCAGCAGTCACTGTACAGTAAAAATCACCAATGACAAATTTACTTTTTCAGAACTTCTCACCTTCATATGACAATACCCCTAAACAGTCACCAAAACATCCACCTACACATGGAGCAAATCTACCAGACAAGTGATTGTTACTAAAACCCTCAAAACAAAACCAAGACCCAAAATATTACTACATAAGGATCAAATAATCCTGCCAGACCCCACATGTGACTATCAGCTGTACACAGGCTCTGAAGACATATACCACTGCCATATAGTGACCATATAGTGATAGTTACTAGTTGTATGTAGACTCTGCAGACATATAAGTGATTACACTGCAGTTACATTTAGTGACTCACCGGAGACATCATTTCTGATCAGCGTCGTTCACTTTCCCTTCTCTTCTCCATCCGGTTCTCACCTTCATGCATGATTGCTCCCGGCCAATACTCGTCCCTGAGGATTTGGACACAAATATCTTAGAATCCTCACATTTCCAGCAACTCCTTAATTATAGGTATAGCAGTCCCCTCAGTTAGGTATATAGGGGCGCTAAAGCAGTATATGGGGCCACAGGCAGGTATATAGGGGCCACAGGCAGGTATATAGGGGGGCACAGGCAGTATATAGGGGGGCACAGGCAGTATATGGGGGCACTGAGGCAGTATATGGGGCCACAGGCAGTATATGGGGGCACTGAGGCAGTATATACGGGCCACAAGAAGGTATATAGGGGCACTGAGGCAGAATATAGGGGCACTGAGGCAGTATATGGGGGCCACAGGCAGGGATATGGGGGCCACAGGCAGGGATATGGGGGCCACAGGCAGTATATGGGGGGCACAGTCAGGCATTATAGGGGCACAGGCAGCATATGGGGGCCACAGGCAAGGATATGGGGGCCACAGGCAGGGATATGGGGGCCACAGGCAGTATATGGGGGGCACAGGCAGCATATGGGGGCCACAGGCAGGCATTATAGGGTCACAGGCAGTATATGGGGGCCACAGGCAGGGATATGGGGGCCACAGGCAGGCATTATAGGGGCACAGGCAGTATATGGGGGCCACAGGCAGGGATATGGGGGCCACAGGCAGGCATTATAGGGGCACAGGCAGTATATGGGGGCCACAGGCAGGTATATAGGGGCACAGGCAGTATATGGGGGCCACAGTCAGGCATTATAGGGGCACAGGCAGTATATGGGGGCCACAGGCAGGTATATAGGGGCACAGGCAGTATATGGGGGCCACAGGCAGGTATATAGGGGCACAGGCAGTATATGGGGGCCACAGGCAGGTATATAGGGGCACAGGCAGTATATGGGGGCCACAGTCAGGCATTATAGGGGCACAGGCAGTATATGGGGGCCAAAGGCAGGTATATGGGGGCACAGGCAGTATATGGGGGCCACAGTCAGGCATTATAGGGGCACAGGCAGTATATAGGGGCACAGGCAGTATATGGGGGCCACAGGCAGGGATATGGGGGCCACAGGCAGGCATTATAGGGCCACAGGCAGGGATATGGGGGCCACAGGCAGGGATATGGGGGCCACAGGCAGTTATATGGGGGCCACAGGCAGGGATATGGGGGCCACAGGCAGGCATTATAGGGGCACAGGCAGGGATATGGGGGCCACAGGCAGCATATGGGGGTCACAGGCAGTATATGGGGGCCACAGGCAGGCATTATAGGGCCACAGGCAGGGATATGGGGGTCACAGGCAGGGATATGGGGGCCACAGGCAGTATATGGGGGCCACAGGCAGGCATTATAGGGGCCACAGGCAGTATATAGGGGGCCACAGACAGGGATATGGGGGTCACAGGCAGGGATATGGGGGTCACAGGCAGGGATATGGGGGCCACAGGCAGGCATATATAGGGCCACAGGCAGTATATAGGGGCACAGACAGGGATATGGGGGCACAGGCAGCGATATGGGGTCACAGGCAGGGATATGGGGGCCACAGGCAGGCATTATAGGGGCACAGGCAGTATATAGGGGGCCACAGACAGGGATATGGGGGCCACAGGCAGGGATATGGGGGTCACAGGCAGGGATATGGGGGCCACAGGCAGGCATTATAGGGGCACAGGCAGTATATAGGGGGCCACAGACAGGGATATGGGGGTCACAGGCAGGGATATGTGTGCCACAGGCAGGGATATGGGGGTCACAGGCAGTATATAGGGGCACTGAGGCAGGTAAACGCTTTAAAAATAACAACATTAATACTCACCTTAACTCCGCCGGCGAGCGCGCTCTGTCCTCTTCAGCCCGCGCTCCTCCGGCAGCTCCTCGGGCGCGCAGCCTATGACGCGCTGTGCGCCCGAGGAGAGGCAGCGTCGCGATGACATCACGTCATCGCGACGCTGCCGGCTGAGGCGCACGGGGTCGCGGCGGGTACTCAGCACTATGAGGACCCGGCGGCCCTGCTGTGTCGGACCCGGAGCCGGTCCGACACTGTCTGCGGAGCAGGGAGCGCTCGCTCTCTGCTCTGCAGAAGCCCGCAGCTGTATGTGTGTCCAGCTGACGCACATATAGCTGCAGGGCCAGTCGGTGCTCCAAGCCCACGGCAGCGGCCTGGAGCCCGGGAGACTCGGGGCACAGGGAGTTTTTTTTTCGGGGCCCGACCCCCGAAAAAAACACCCTAGCAACGCCCCTATTTTCCTCACATTCATGTTATCTGGCTCTCTGGGGTGGGTTTGGGGTCCGGTTTTACTGGGAAAAGGTGAAAAAAAAGGGAAACCAGGAGAGGGATCAAGACGAGGGCCCCATGAGGGGCTGCAGTGACTGTACAGAAAAACCCTGTGGGGATACGCCCTTGTGCTGATGTAATATTGCGGGGTGCAGGGTCTTAGTTCTCCCTTTGGATAAGGCGGGGGATCGAAAATTCCCTCCAGTGGTATCGTGCCCAGGCTATCAAAAAAAGTTTACGCCCCTGCTATGTCGGGGCTTATTCCCCCTGCTTAGTATTGGGGTGGGTGAATCACGCAAATGAACCAAAAATAGGACTGAATACTGCCCCTGTGTTATGTACAGGCATTTTTCCCCTCTTGGGTTTTGGTTATGATATCACAGCAAAAGAAACATTAGACGGTTACTGCCCCTATTATGTACGGGGGCATTATTCCCATTTTACATTATTCTAGGACGGTGAAAAAACCTTTTTGGGCTGAAAACTACCCGCTATGTACAGGGCTTTAAATTCCCCTGCTGTATTGTGTTTAGTGATACACAGAAATTTAACCAAAATAGGACTTTTTTACCCCCCCTGTTTTTAAAGGGGCATTATTTCCCTTCTTAGTATTAGGTTAGTGATCGATATATAAGCTTTACCTCAGGCGTATGGTGCCCGCTGTGTACAGGTATCAGTCCCCCTTACTCTACATGAGTCGGTCCGATCTTTTTTTTATACTGGGATAATTGTCTGTGCTTTTCGACTCTTTTTCCTTGTCGTATATATTAACACTGCTGAAGGGGTTGGAAGGGGGTCCTTGAAGGGGTGGAAAATTTGGGGTTTCATCACGGGATGGCCCCCTGGTTTGGTCGGGCTTTAAAGGGTGGGGTCATGCAGGGGAGGCCCCGGCGAGCGAGGTAACTTTTGCCAGTCAGGAGCCGCGCCAGACATGAAAGGAGCTCTCTGGAGTCCATGGGTTTGGGAAACGGCAAGGCCCCCAAATGGGGGCCCCCCGATGCCCGCAGGGCGCAGGGGGGCTGCCCGCAGCAAGTAGACCCCAGAAGTTACAGGGAGTCCCCGGGGGACAGGGGGAAAAGGGCAGCTGGCCCCTTCTACTGGCTTGGGTTAGGTTTCCCTGAGCCAATGGAAAGCGCTAGAGTAAAGTCAGGAATGAATGGCCCCGATCGGGTGCTTAAAGGGACCTCCTTTCCCCTTCAGGTGCATACTAACCCTTGCTGAAATTGGGCGAGGAGGGGTTTTGGAGTTGGTCATTAATTTTTGGTTTTTTTGGGTTTTTCATCAGGGTGATGGTTCCCCCCCCAAGGGGTGGTGTGGTCTGGCGCGTAGGGGGGAGGCTTGGCAGGGGGTGTCCCAGCGGCGCGGGTTAACACCGACAAAGGGTGGTTTCTGTCCTTCGAGCCAGGGGGAAAAATCGCGGGGGTAAGGTTCAGAGCATTAAATTTAAATCAACAGATTTTTTAGCTTCAAAGACCCCTTTCCCCTTCAGTTTGGGCTACAATCCTGTGGTTAAAAGGTTCTAAGGGGGTCCTTGGGGCTGGCACTATGAAGGCCCAAAAGCGGGAAAAGGGTTTCCGTTCCCAAAAAAAAAAAAGGGAGAGATCTGGCAAGGGGGGCTCTTTCGGCGGGTACCCGGGAGCAAAATGGTTGACCAGGAGTCGGGTTTTTTGGGGCCCCCAGCCAGGGGAAGGGGCGGGGGTAATGGTTTTTTTCCCCTTCAGATTGGTCGCCAGGTCTCTTGCACAAGATTGTGGTTTACGTTTACGCGTCTGGGAGGTGGGCTCTTCCGGGGCTGGCCCCGGAGAGAAAAAAAGTGGAGCCAGAAAGACGGGCTTTTTTGGGGCCCCGAGCCAGTGGGTAGGGCCCGGTGGAAGGTTTTTGGGAAAACCCTTTGGGGGGGTTGGTCGCCGGGGTCGTTTGTCCCTGATTGGGGGTTTAGGGTGCCTCGGACCGTTGGGTAAATTGGTTCGGAGAAATGGGCCCAGATTTTTATCTTAAAGGGACCCTCCTTCCCCTTTTGGGGTGGCATAAACAAAAGAATTACATGGCTCTTATTTAATTTCCTTTTATTCTAGTGCAATCATCAAAGAAAGTCAGGGGCTCTGCTTATACACTAAAGCTTTAAAACCAATTTTATTAGATAGGGCACATTTTTATATAGATATTTGCTAAGGGGTTTTTTTTTAAACATGTTCCTATGTTTAAAATTGAATCTGCCCAAAATGCATAGGGGAATTTTAGGTTCCTTGAGGTTTCTCAAAATTTTTGCCATGGCAATGATCTTTTTAGTATGGTTTCCTGTGGGTAATGGCTCTTGGGGGGTACTGTCCGTGTTTGAGAGAAAGAACATCGCAGTTATGTCCTCACCCTCCATCTGTTTATAGAGGAAAAAAGTTATGCTCGGGAGGGGAGGAAAAAATACGGGCAAAAAACAAACAAACAAATACAAAAAAAAAAAAGGTTTAAAATCTGTAAATTTGTATGTGGCGGATGCCGCTGGGGAAAAAATAATTCAAGTGATATTTCTTCAAGGACCCATTTTTGGCAGGTATTTTTTGGAAAAAAGGTGGGCTTTATTGTTATGTATGCTCAGCTCCTCTTTGGTTTTCACTGGAAAGGGATCAAATATCACAAGAGCTTCAAACGGGTATACAGCTTGCAACCAAACGGAACGGGTAGCAACAAGTGGTGCAGGCCGCAGCTAGCAATGCAATCGATTTCCCGGCCAGAATGGCACCCTGATGCGCCTTTTTCATTAAATATTATGGACGTCAAGAGATAACAGCAAGCAAATGTTACCAAGGGGATGACTCGTTTTAAATTTGGGGGGTTGTTCTCCAAGCACCGTGTTGGGCCCCTCAAAGGTGTCCTTGGGGCTGGTGAAAAGGGCCCAAGGGGTAAAAAGGAATGTCGGTTTCCCCTTTAGTCCAATCTCATGGCTTGGGGTTTAAGGGTTTTGAGGAAATAAACGACTGGACAAGCTTTAGGAAGTCAGGGGCCATTTGTCATACATTCTCTTTACTCTTTTTTTAAATGAAAACCTGGGTGGTTTATTGTAGGGGGTCCTCATCTGCATGCTGTTTAATCTTTTTGCTAAGGGATATTTCATATTTTAAAGTTTTCAGTCAAGCTTGTGACGAAAACAATTGTCTTCTTTTGGGTACTTTTTGCAGTTAATGTTTTTGTCCCTTTGTAGGTCATGGCTTAGGATCATAGTGAACTTTTGGATAGAGACATGTTGGTTCTTGGGGTTTTTCCAAAAAGTGTTCTTTCTGGGGTCAGAAAAATCCCTTGTTCTTTTGCGGGAAAAATTCTGGGGGGGAATTGTGGGTGGAAAGGTAACTAAACTTTTGAGTCGGGGAGTTTTAGAGTTTTTTTAATTTGGGGTTTAAAAAATTTTTTGATAGCTTTATGATCGTCATTGTAGGAGTGTTCGGACTCAATACATGCTCCCCCAAATTTATTCTCTTTAGGGCCCCATTTTCGGGTCCCCCTATTTGGGTTTAAAGCTAAGCGTGTCACTTTAGCTATTTATCCTTTAGCAATGGATCAGCGCCCCAATTAGAATACGGGGGGTTTTCATACTTTTCAACCCCTTTACTTGTTCAGGTTTGTCTTTTTAGGGCCATGGAAAGGGGACTTTTGTAGGGACTTTTAGGGCAACAAAAGCTTTTGGGGGATTTTTTTGATTTGGATTTAGGCAGTTTTGGTGGGGGCAGCCTTTTAAAGGGGTCAAAAGGCCTCTCCTGGCGGTTTTAGGAGTAGGTGGAAGTTGCAGGGCAAGTTATGGTGGACTAATTTTAACTAATAAGGATGTTAAATCCAGGTGGAAGAGGCTGAGTTTTGGGAAATGGCCACCTTTAAAATGGTAAAGTTTTTAAAGGGATCCGGGGCGGGACGGGGTTTTAACAAGTGGGGTCTTCTTGGGGCGTGGGGCCCCTAAAGTGACTGCCTTCAGAAGGGAGCCAGAGCGTGCCGCCCCTTTTTTCTTCGGCCGGGTGCTGCATTCAACAGCGGGAAAACACAATTGTCTAATCCACCTGACCCTTCCCCTGTTTTTTTGTACTTAAAGTTGGAATAAAACTGTGGCCATTCGACACCCCAAAGAGAATTTTTGTGCATTTTTTCTTGGGGTTTTAAAATGGGGACTTGAGCGGGGGTTTACCCCAAACCAAAAGTCAAAAAACCCCCCCTGAACCCTAAGGAAAGGGGGACCATGACTTTGGGGGGGGAAACCAGAGCCCCTTTAGTTGGGAGTTTTTTGGCTGTATTGTAAAGGGGGTAACGATGGTTTCGTGAGATATATAAATTTTATTTTAATAACAGACAAAGGGATGGTTTTGAGAGGGCAGCTTATAGTCTCGTTTTTTTCTAAAACTCCTGATGTGTATTTTTTAAGAATGGCAGGGGGGGTTTTTGAAATAAGGGGGGATTGTGATGGGGAGAGTTTTCTGTTAGGGGGGTGGGGTTTAGGAGTGATATAATTTCCTCTTCTCTTCCTAATTCCTCTTTCCCACCAAAGAAGCAGAAAAGATTCCCCCCACCCACCCCTATTTTAATGAAAGCCGAAAAACTTGTACTAGCTAGATTTACAGTGATAAAGTATTTTTTTATGGTTTTATAATGCTTTATTAAATACTGGTTTCCACATTTTTTTTTGATACTGAAGCACTTTTTGGCATTATCCGTTTAAAACCCAAGGAAAGGGGGATTTCAGCCCTGGGTCCCTAAAGGTTTTCCCCCCAGGGGTTTTTTTTCCCCTTTCCCGATGCTGTAGGGGACTCCTAGTGGTTGAAAATTTTCTAAATTGGAAAAAAAAAAAAAAATGAAAAATAAAATAAAATGAAAAATAATAAAAAATATTAATAAGAAAAATTTAAAATATATATATAAAATTAAAAAGAAAACGTGGATTAAAACCTGTCAAGCTTTTTTTTCGGTTCAGGAGTCAGGTGGAAGTTGCAGGTCAAGTTATGGTGGGTAATTTTAACTAATGGGATGTTAAAAACTCATGGGTGGGAAGGGCTGAAACTTTGGAATGGGCCCCTTTAAAATGGTTAAAAGGTAATGGCATCCTGGGCGGGCACGGGGTAATCAGGGTGAGGTCTTTAGTAGGTCATGGGCCCCCAAAGTGAATGGGTCGCTAAATGGCAGCCAAGCGGCCCCCCCTTTTTGCGTCTGCCGGGTGCTGCAGTCAGACAGCGGGAATTTCAAACCCAAAGCTAGCACTCCACCCCGACCCTTTCCCTGTTTGTTGTACTTAATGGTTGGGAAAAAAGCTGTGGCCCTTCGACACCAAAGGGGAAAAGTTTTGTGCATTTATTTTGGGGTTTAAAAATGGTACTAGTTAAGCGGGGGGTTTACCCCCTATCCAAAATCTTACCCCCCCAAATTTTAAAAAATCCAAAAGGAGTCTTTTAAAAACTATTTTAGTTGAACTGGACATTGACTATACTGTCCTGACCGCAGAATGACCATTAAACCCTTCTGACCACAGATTTAAAATGGCAAGAAAAAGGAGTCCAACCACCATTTTAGTTTAAATGGACTTTTACTTACTTTTCTGTACCCAGAATGACCATTAAACCTGCCGCCCACAGATTAAAAAGTGAAGAAAAGGGGTCTTTCAACCCCCATTTTAGTTTAACTGGACATGACTAGACCGTCCTTACCACGCAACCCCCAAACCCGTTTGCCCCCAATCACAAAATGGGACTAGCTATTTTGTACATGACTGTCATTTAGAATTTTTTGGTAACTACATTGTTTACGAAGTATTTAGGGGAAATTTTTTTTATTTTTTACATTATTATCATTTTGCTTTTTTCTCAAGTGTGATAACATACAACATACAGCCCTCTCTGCAGTTTTTTAAAGGTATTTTTTACACGTGTAGATGTGTTAATTCGTCCGCACACCCCATAAGTAATAAAAATGTCCTAATCATCCCCAAAACACTTCTTATTTGAGAAGACATTTGCCCTGGCTTCTGAGAGTGATTCAGCCAATCAATTCAATGGTTTCATTTTTCCTCCAAATCCTTCTTCATTGATTAGGGACAGACTCCCCTGGAGATCAAATGATGCGACCCCATAGTAACTCCAGCCCCAGTAAATTTTAAGCCTCAAATTGTGCAATTTGTGTCCAGCCCTGGAGCCCTTTTTGACACTACTTAGCCTCACAAAAATCACCTTTTTCTAAATCAGATTTTTTAGAGAATTTTGAAGCTCTCCTGATTGCCCCTAACAGTGAGAGCCAGTGCTGTCGTCAGCCATCTGTTAACACGGAGGTCCAGCTGCCAGGGCAAGACTTACAGTGGGTGCGGTGAGAGCCCAGGCTAGTGTCTGTCATCTATTAACACGCAGGTTCAGCTGCCAGGGCCGGAGTTACAGTGGGTGCGGTGAGAGCCCAGGCTGGCGTCCGTCATCTATTAACACGGTAAAAATGCCCTTATGACACAGCAACGAAAACAGTCGTGCTGAAGCAGAGTGCGGAAGCGGAAGTGTGAGGTAAGACCTCCAGCCTTCCTCAGTGCACAGTCAAGACCTGAGTAGCGCTTGCCCCTCCGTAGGAGTGCGGACCAATTGAGCTTCACTTGGAAATGCTGGTGGTTGACATTCCTGTTCCACCCAGGTGCCTTTTTTCTTGGCATTCTTTTTCTAGTTTTAATCAACGAGTTCGCTGTCCGTGTTCCATACTCCATGTCCTCTGAATAACCTACATCTGGTCAAGTCTTCCTGTACCTCCATTGTACAATTCAAAGGAATATTTGTACCAGCTATTTTGTACCTGCAAGTTTTTTAGTAGTTTAATTCTAGAAAACACATTTTTAAAACAGGATGGAATCCCACCACGTCTTTGTTTCTCTTTTTTTTAATTGTATTAAATGGGTTGTCTCAATAAAGGGATTGCTAGCTATGTTAAAGATCTTGCAAAAACAAATCATTTTGCAATATGTGTCCATTAAAAGAATCCTACCTATTCCTGTTTCTGACAGCACCATCACCCTTGAGCCAACTCTTGGGCAATTTTTTTAAGAATAAATTTTCTGTTAGAAAAAACCAAAATTTTTTTACAATAAAACCCCGTAGGGCTAGCTGATTTCACAGCAAAAAGCCCCCAAAAATTTAAAACCCTAACCTTTAGCCCCTTTTACAAATTTTGAAAAAAAAATGTCTGTTAGAAAAAACACTTTTTTATAATTGGGCCCGTAGTATAGTGCATGTCACAGCAAAAAGCCCCCCAAAAAATTTAAAAAATGACCCCTTGGGGACTTTTTTCAATTGTGAATAACAAATGTCCCGTTAGAAACAACTTTTTTTTTGAATAGACCCGTAGTTTTGCTGCTTTCAAAAACAACATGACCCCAAAAAAATTGAAAAAAAAGATTCCAGCCACGTTAAAAAATTGTGAGGGGCAAAAAGCCACTTAGAAGCCCCCATTTTGTTCCAAAAAGGGCCCTGAAATTCTAGCTGTATCTCAAAGCACCATGACCCCCAAAAAAAATTTTAAAAAAAAACTTTCACCGCCCCTGTTTTAAAAAATTTTGAGGGAGAAATGCCCCTTTGAAAAGGGAAAAAAATTTTTTTTTTTTTTTTTTTTTAAAAAAGGGGGGGGGGGGGGGGGGGAATTTAAAAACATTTTTTGGGGGGGGGGGTTTAAATTTTTAAAGCCAAAAATGAAAAAAAAAAATAAAAAAGACTTCTAGTAATGTTAAAATTGTGGGGGGGGGGGGAAAAATTTCCCCCTTTGAAGGCCCCAAAATTTCTGGTTTTAAAAAGGAAACCCCCGGTTTTTTAACTGACTCAAAAGGGACCATGACCCCCAAAAAAAATTTTTAAAAATGATTCTCAAAAAGTTAAAAAATTTTTGAGGGGGGAAAAAGCCACTTAGAAGTCCCATTTCTGTTCCCAAAAGGCCATGATTTTTAGCTGTATCTCACGCAACATGAAACCCCCAAAAACCATTGCCACTCCTAAAAATTCTACAGATGACGTGAGTAAATGGGATAGGGTTTTGTCATGAAACCTTGGTGTCTTTTACAGTCTCCTCACCGCAAAACCACAAAATGAACTGTTGGGAACTGAGAATAAAAATTGCAGTAAAAATTATCATTTAAAAAAAGTTTTCAAGAGGACCATTCTGTTTGGAGAGGAATTTGAATAGACCGGGCAACTAATGGGTGACCTCGGCAAATTGGGGCCACAACATCATTAAAAGATCCATGCCTGATTCATCTTGATGAAAGCCCAAACGATCCACATTATCTGCGTTTGTCTGTAATGACTCCCCAGCTGTGCTGAAGGTCCGCTCAGATATGACGCTGGCTGCTGGGCAGGACAACACCTCTATGGCGTGGCGAGCGAGCTTGGGCCATTCATCCCCATTTGGATACCCAGAAGTCTTTTGGGGTCCGGAACACATACAAAAACATCGGTGGGACCGAGATAGCGTGCACCATAAATCTTAAGCTGGTCCTGTGTGTTGGATGTGTGCCCTGCATTGCATGCGTTGGTGGGGTTGGGTAAATAAAGATTGCCAGAGGTCACCCATTAGGCTTCTGCCACCTTGCCTGTTGCTGCTTGCCGCTACGGCTACTGGCACTCACTGCTGTCACGTCGCTGATGTTGTTCCAAACCGTTACATTTGAAGAACCTGAAGCGGGACGCAAACAGATGTCTCCAGTTTGATCAATCAGCAAGGTCTCCATTTCCTGCATTTTACTCTCTATTTGGTGGGTGGAAGGAAGTGCTGAGTTTTGTTTGTACCGGGGATCCAGGAGGGTGGCCACCCAGTAACTGTTGTTCATTTTGATGTCCTTAATGCGAGGATCATGTTGGGGGAAATGGAGCATCCAAGCACTCATGTGGGAGATGGAGCCTTGATTCCCCCAAGCCTCTGGGTCGGGGGGCACTAGCAAACTCATTTTCCTCATCTTTCTCCTCCGCCTCAAATTCACGCCAACCTCTTTCCAAGGCAGGGACGTCGGTAACGTCAGTGTCTAGGAATACCTCCTCCTCCTCTTCCTCCTCCGCTTCCTCTGGCACAGCTTCAATACAGCCCTGACTTGCCTCAGATGATGCACCCTGAGAGCTGAGGCGCCGCCTTTGCACAAAGCCCTGGACCCCGAACCACTGCCTAATGAAACCGATAAAATTGAGAAACTGTCGGGCTTTTGGATTCGACGGAGAGAAAGGCTCCGTGTCCGCATCTGTGTCCCCTCACCTCCTCCATCGTGGCAGGACCTGATGTTTCAGAGTGTCCCCAAAGATCGTTCCGAACTAAGATCACCACAATGGTCCTGCTGACAAGGGGATTGTCCGCACTGACCATTTTGGTGGCTTCTTCAAACTGGCAAGGATGGTGCAGAGCTCTTTAACCTGCCTCC
This sequence comes from Phyllomedusa bahiana, assembly GCA_025379985.1. Lineage (NCBI taxonomy): Eukaryota > Metazoa > Chordata > Amphibia > Anura > Hylidae > Phyllomedusa > Phyllomedusa bahiana. The sequence goes on along the minus strand of JAODAL010028069.1, from coordinate 1,758 downwards.
ACTCTCGGTGGCTCAACACCCCGAGGGCCGCCACCGTACTTGTCAGGCCATGTGTCACTTCGTAAAATGCGTAATGGAATGCGCTGCTGCCACAATCGCTGGAGCATGTGGAGGGTGGAATTCCAGCGTGTTGCCACGTCAACAATGAGACGGTTGACGGGAGGCCCAGCTGACGCTTTCAACGCAGCCAGCGCGGAACAAAGCAGGGTGCGAACGGCGGAAGTGCAAAACTCAGACCTCGAGCCTTCCTCAGCAGGCAGCTTTTTGAAATTTCTGGACGACGAAGTTCCCTGACATGTGCCAGGCAAGGGATGTGCTCCAGCCACCGATCTTAAGGCGGCCAGCAGATTTCGCCCGTTATCGCACACCACCTTTCCTGGCACAAGGTTCTTGGCACCCAGCCAGCGCTGGTTTCGTTGCGGAGGGAAAGTCCACACTCCTGACCTGTGTGTGGACGGTCTCCAAGACAGATTAATTTCAACACGGCCTGGTTTCTCTGGGCCCGTGATGCCACCAGAGGAAACCCTTTGGGGGAAAAAGCCCTGCACCATTCCTGCGGTTTTTAAGAGCGTGCGCCGAGCCTGAGAGCCACCGTCACCCCCCCGAGAAAATCCACCCGCTCACCCAGTGAGCTGTCACAGAGATTTTAGAGGCTTGGTCGTGCTTACTAGTCCAAAGTGTCGGTGGTGAGATGGACTTTTCTGGACACAGATGCAGACAACGCGCTTGAAATTTTAGATTTACCAAAGTGGCTGGCCAGGGCAGGGACGGCTTTTTCTGGCAAAGAAATGCCTGCTCGGCATCTGGTATTGGGGGCAGGCAAGGGCCATGACGTGGCGGGAACCCATCGTGTCCCCCAGACGGAAAGACAACATTTTCCCAAAGGGCCCAAAAGCCTGGCAATGCCGACATTCAGGCTTTTTGCTTTGGGAAGGTTTAGGTTAAAGTGTTTCTTCTGCTCCCAAACTTGGAAGACAGAAGGCTGGCTGCTAGACTGGCCGCTGTACAGCGTGCAGGTCGTCAAACTGGCAGAAGGAGAAGGGGTAGGATGGGTCTCTGGGGGTGCTGGTGGTACTCGGGCGACGGTGGAGGCTGAAGCGGAGGCTGATCCCTGATTGACACTACCCCATCGTCTTCCTCCTCATCCAGTGATGAAGCGCTCACAAGCAAATTCTGCGGAAAAGACCACGATGGATCCGCAGTGTTGTCATCATCATCATCATCAACACAGGTGACTTGGTCGTCCTGACTTTCTGCATCCAGAAGCTGCGGACTACAAGCAAGAGGCACTGCAAGGCGTTGCCAACCGCCCGGGATTTTTGCCGATTGACCGGCTTCCTTATCCTCCTCTGATGGCATCAGTATCTTGGCATCAGAGCAGACAAAATCAATTTCCTCTTTGGCCTCTTGATCTTTTAACGTGCCTTCTGACCCCAACCGCATTTTGTCATCAAAGAGGTCTTCAGAAAATGGATTATCCGCAGTGGTGGGTACACGAGTTGACATTTGGGCTGCCTTCGCTTCATGTTGGACGGATGCTGATGATGCTGATGACGACATTTGGGGGCCGTGACTGGGGGGGATGAGGAGGTTTAAAACTGCTGGATGCAGGTTGCATTAACCACTGAAGAACAGATTGGCTACGCTGTTATTACTGAGATTCACAGGGGCCCCGACCCCGCGATGACGGCCCCGACGTCCTGCAACGACGATCCGCTGGCATGGTTATCGCCCGCCTGGAAGGGGCACCTTCTCTCG